>SJYW01034769.1:343576-355068 GCA_006410735.1 Raphicerus campestris | reverse complement strand
CGGGGTGGGGGATGGGGGTAGGAGTTGAGAGTTGGTTAGGTAATGAATAACTCAGAAAGTTTTCTGGACCGCGGGAGAATGAGTAATAACTCGGTAGGGGACTCCGAATTTGGAGCGGGCAAGGATCCTGGCTCAGAACAATAACACCTCTTCTTTCGTCCCCTCCCTCTGCCCCCAGCCTCTTGGGGCCTGCGATGCGTACAGTGTAAGAATGCGACGACGAGCTGCGGGGTTGAAGAGTGTGCTCCTGGTCAGGACCTCTGCAGGACCACGGTCCTGAGTGTGTGGGAAGGTGAGCTGGGAAGGGAAAGTGAGGGACCGAGCAACCTTATCTCACGAGTTATCAGGGAAATGCGCAAGAAAAAAATACGTGTTACTGAGACCCGTAACACGCCAACCAGATGGACAGGCGTTTAAGAATCTGACAGTCCTGAGATCGATGAGGCTGTGGAACTGCGGGCTCTGCTGTTAGGGAGGTAAATTTGTTCATCCACGGAACAGAGCCACGTGGCAATATCTGATACAAATAAAGATTAACATAACCTACCAGCAGCAGTTGAACTTCAAGGAATGTAGAGACCCCAAAGAACCTTAGCCACACTTGCCTTGAGACACATGTAAAAGGATGTTCCTAGTCCTCATATTTGTGACACAGAAAACGGGAAAGACTGAATTTAGGGTCAGCAGAGGAGAAACCTTTAGTATAATCACACATTATACCCCACAGCAGCTGAAATGAAGGAACTAGGGCTGTCAGGGACTTCCCTGGTGGCTCAGATGATAAAGAATCTGCCTGAAATGTGGAAGACCAAGGTTCAATCCCTGCGTTGGGACGATCCCCTGGAGAAGGGAATGGCAACCCACTCCAGTATTCTTGCCGGGAGAATTCCATGGACAGAGGAGCCTGGCGAGCTACAGTCCATGGATGTCACAAAGAGTCGGGTACGACTGAGCAACTCAAACACACACACACACACACACACACACACACACACGGCTGTAAGTATTAACCTGGATACATCTCAAAAATGTAAGATTGAAAGAGAAAAAAAAAGCATGTTGCAGAGCTGGACACCTTTTACTAGAAATAGTATTTAACAGCCTAAATAAGCAATAACATATATTCTGCGTACACAGGTGTGAGAATTACTTATATCAGTGGTTGCCTTCAGACAGGGAATAAGAGAAATGGGATTTGGAGGAGGGCAGTAAGCAGGAGGCTTTAACTATCTTTTACACTTGTTTTCTCTTTTTTAAAAAAAAAAATCTGAAACAAATATAACAAAATACTAATATTTTATAAAGTTTTGTGACTAATGCACAGTATTTATTATATCATTCTCTTGTACTTTTTGGTAAGCTCGAAGCATTTTCCTTTAAAGATTCCTACTAGAGGCCTCTCTCTGTTAAGATCTCCAAGATGGGAGGGAGGAGTTGATGGATCCAGAATGTCCCAGGTACAGTGTTGCCACTAAGAGAGAGTAGGCTTCTGGTATAAAAGGTTGATGGGGAGGATGAGTAAGTCTAGAAAAGACAGAGTTGGACTCAATTAAGAGAAGAGGCCTGGCAGGGGTTGGTCCTGGGAGCAGGTGACTTTATAACCAGGAGTGTCAGAGGCTGGTTGGGCCCAGGGGAGTTTCTGGGGGTGACAAAGAGACATTCCTCATAGGCAGCAACAAGATGAATATGATGAGAAAAGGCTGTACCCATCCGGACAAGACCAACAGATTCATGAGCTATCGGACTGGAAATCAGATCATCACCCTTTCAGAGGCCGTGTGCAGGTCAGACTTGTGCAACAAGCCCAACCCTGGTGAGTAGGGCAGCCTTTGCCATCCTCAACCTCAAAACATCCCCAGCGCAGCCTCAACATCACCCTGGTCTTATCCCCAATCTGGGGCCACCCCAACCCCAGCTCCATGCCTTACCCCAGGACTGATCCCCCAGCTAAAACCTTTCCTTATCCTAAACAAATCTCCAACCTGACTCGATTTCCATCCCCAACCCCAGTCCCTTCCCCAACTTCATTTTATCCCCAACACTCTCCAACTCAAACCCATCCTCCTCCTGAACACATCTCTAATCCCATCCCCCAGTCAATCCCAACTCATCTCAAACCGTCACTGGCCCCACTCCCAACTACAAACTCATCTCATCCTATCCCATCCCGCACTGCTTGTGTGTCTGTGTGTGTGTGGTTGTCATTTATAAGATGCATCACCGGCCTTTACAAAGCTGTATATACAAACACCCACTTGAGTGGTGGGTGAGTTATCTCACTGACATTTTGCCTGCACTCAGTTTTGTCCTTGTTTTTCATCTGCCCTGATTCTGCTAGATTTTCACTGATCCTGACCTCAAACTTTCATCCCTTGGTGGGAATTGAATCAGATGTTTATTTTCAAGGAAGTGACAAGAGAGAGGATGTTGGCTTCCTCTTTCTGTTAGATGTGCCAAAGGAAAGCAGCAACAGTTGAGTCTCGGGAACACTTGTAATCAGAGATGACAACCAAAATAGTTAACAGCACTGTTCAGTGCACAGGACATTGGCCAGTTGGGACCTATTTCCCTCAAGGCCTCCTACTGCGCCTGGTGTTTTCTCTTTAGTGGATCTTGGGGACATAGGGATTTTAATGGGCTTCCCAGGTGGCGAGAGTGGTAAAGAACCCACTCGTCAATGCAGGAGATGTAACAGACATGGGTTCAATCCCTGGATCGGGACGATCCCCCAGAGGAGGAAATGGCAGCCCATTTTTCTTGTCTGAAGAATCCCATGGACACAGGAGTCTGGTGGGTTACAGTCCAAGGGGTCACAAAGAATCAGACACAGCTGTTCTTCTGTGATGCTGGGGGCATAGCAATGGCCAAGACAGCCTTGAGCCCTGCCCCTCTGGGGCTCCTAGTCCGGTAATGTGTGTATATATGGCAGGGGTGGGAGGTGGGGGAGGGGGCACGACAGACAATCACCAGACAGTGACTGCCCTGCCCCCAGTCAGAGCTGGGATCAGGGAAGCACAGAGAAAGGTGTCAGGACCCTGACAGAGGAAACAGACCGGAGAGGTCAGAGCTGGAATAGGGCAGCACAGCCCAGAATCATCAGGGCTGAGATGGGGCAAACAGAGACCAGAGAGTGATCAGAGCTGGGATAACTATGAGCAGGGGCTGTAGGACCCTAGAGGAGATAAGTGACTCAGGTCCGAGGAGGTTTCCTACAGGAAGCGACAGCTAAGCTGGGTCTTGAGGGAGGAGGAGTCAGGCTGTTAAAAAGACGGTGGAAAGGGTTTTTCCAGACAGAAGGAGCAACAGATGCAAAAGCAACAGAAGAGAGTGAAACTAGCATGGTTGGAGGAAGGACAAGATGGGGCAAGAGGAGCTGATGAAACTGGCTAGGTCACATTACACAAGGCCTTCTAGACTGTGGCGGGGAATATAGACTTCATCTGGGGAACACTGGGAGGTCATGAAAGGCTACAGGGTCACTATCAGATCTGTATTTATGTACAAGTTATGCTGACCTCCGGCTTCCTGGGTGGCACTATTGGTAAAGAACCCAACTGCCAGTGCAGGAGATGTAAGAGATGTGGGTTCAGTCCCTGGGTCGGGAAGATCCCTTGAAGGAGAACGTGGCAGCCCCCTCCAGTATTCTTGTCTGGAGAATCCCATGGACAGAGGAGCCTGGTGGGCTACAGTCCATTAGGTCACAGAGAGTCGGACAAGACTGAAGCGACTTACCAGGCACGATTCTGACCTCAGAGTGGAAGACAGATTGGAAGGAAGAAATGATAGAAGGAAGGTAAATTGCTGCTGCTGCTAAGTCACTTCAGTCGTGTCCGACTCTGTGCAACCCCATAGATGGCAGCCCACCAGGCTCCCCCATCCCTGAGATTAGGGGAGACCAACCTGGAGGTGTGTGAGGTTGTCCAGATAAAGAAGGGAGTGTACGACTTCCTTGGCAATCCAGTGGTTAAGACCTCATGCTTCCACTGCAGGGGATATGGGCTCAATCCTTGATCAGGGAACTAAGATTCCACAGGCCACATGGCGTGGCTAAAAACAAAAAAAGAAGACAGGGTCTGTCTGATCAGCAGATGGAGAAAAGTGGATGGATTTAAGAGCTATTTAGCAGGCAGATAAGCATAACTTAATGATGAGTTAGATGGTGGGGTGCCATTGGAGAAGGCAATGGCACTCCACTCCAGTACTCTTGCCTGGAAAATCCCATGGACGGAGGAGCCTGGTAGGCTCCAGTCCATGGGGTTGCTGAGAGTTGGACACGACTGAGCGACTTCACTTTGACTTTTCACTTTCATGCATTGGAGAAGGAAATGGCAACCCACTCCAGTGCTCTTGCCTGGAGAATCCCAGGGACGGCAGAGTCTGGTGGGCTGCCATTTATGGGGTCGCACAGAGTCGGACACGACTGAAGTGACTTAGCAGCAGCAGCAGATGGTGAGGGCAGATATGCAGTTCTGGTCATGTGGAGTTACTTGTCTCAGACCAACCTCCCCTCCCCCACTATCCACCACCAAAGGTAATTACAAAAGCTGGATGAATTATAAACAATCATTGAAGTCACTCAAGAGCAGCAAATGGAGAGAGGAAGTAGAGGTGCTCCAATCCTTGAAATAAGGGAAGCACAGAAGTTGAATTCCAGAGACAAGCTGGCTTTTACCTTGAGTATACTTGCCAATTCACTGCTCTGGAAGGGAAATAGAACGCAGATAGAACGATTGTCGCTAGACTGAGAAGGCAGAGGTTGAAATCTGGGGCTGCCAGAGTGTCTGGAAAACGAGAAGTAAAATCGTGGAATGCATGGAACCACAGAAAAGGGAGTCCCCAAATCTGCAGATTTCCTTCAAGTCATTGGCAAGCCGTACGTGCATAGCGTTAGACTCCAAGAAACTCTACAGAAAATAGTATCTGGGAAACTACAGAAATGAGCAGGAATTCCAGTGAGCATGTGATGCTGGGAGACTGAAGCTGCCAAACTGGAAAGAGAAGTCTCAGGCTTTCCTCTGAGACCACACCCTAAGAATAAGGGCAAAACCAGACACTGACCAGCCCCGGTCGGTAAAGAATCCGCCTGCAATGCAGGAGACCTGGGTTCAATCCCTGGGTTGGAAAGATCCCCTGGAAGAGGACATGGCAACCCATTCCAGCCTGAAGAATCCCCGTGGACAGAAGAGCCTGGTGGGCTGCCGTACATGGGATTCGCAAAGAGTCAGACATGACTGAATGACCTAACTAAGCACAGCACAAAAATGCCTACATCCAATTTCTGCAGGAAGAACACCTAATCTCTCTTTGGCAGAAGATAAAATCATTTAAAGCCTACAAGTTGTTATCTATGTCTGGCATCTAATCAAAACATACAAGGTATCCTGAAGAAAATAAACAGGACAAATCAACTGGGGAAACCAAGAGAAAAATCCCGCAACAGAAACAGACTTGTCGTGAATCCGATATTGGAGTTATTAGACAGGGGAGGTCTAAAATAGCTATGATCAATATCTTCAAGAAAATAGAGGAAAGGATAATTTTTAGCAGAAATCTGGAATCCATTTAAAAATGAGTCCAACAGGAAATAGAGAACAGGGTCTAAAATTAAGAACTCAATAGAGAGAAAAAAAAAGAACTCAGTAGAACATGCTTAATGGAGATCAGAAGCAATATGGCAAAAGGATTACAGAAGATAGGGAAGTCGGAGTAATTAGATTGATGCCTAGATATGGAAGATCAAGGAGTCTGCCAAGTATCTACCCTGGGAGACCAGATGGGGCCACCTCAGAGACATGGAATTCAGGAGAAGCAGCAGTTTGGAGAAGATGGGGAGTCGTGTTGGGGCCAGGTAGAGATTCAGGTGTTTGACAGATACTAGGGGACTGTCAGGAGGCCCATGGGTGTACAGGTGTGGAGTGCAGAGGAAAGTCTTGCCTGGAGAGAGATTCATGATTTCTCCACAGATAGGTGGAGATGAAGCAGTGTCAATGGATAACATCCAGTGGGAGAGAGTATATACCATGAGAAATGAAAAAAGGACCTCAGACAGAGCCTGGGTATCATCCACATTTAGAAGAGCAACATAAGAAGAACTCATGAAGGAGACCCATGGGTGATGTGAGACAGCTATGTTGGCAATGATGGCAATTTGTATTTTCATTTTCGTGGTGGTTCATATGAGAAGACATGGGTTGTTGGCCTTTTAAGTTATTTTTCTTTGGGGAGGGGGTGGGGAAGATTTGGCTTTGAAGGTAAGTGCTTCACCTAATTACAGCTGCTGGCCTGCCAGTTAAGTGTCTTGGCTGAGAGAGCCCTCTAATTTCTCTAAGACTTGGCTCAAACTCAAACTTGGATATCTGGGGTCAGGAAGGAGAGGGCATGCCAGGCTTGGGGATGGTGTGAGCCAAGGTCTGGGCAGAGGAATGACTCTGGTGTTTCCAGGAAAAGCTAATTCATCCACTTGGCCTGGATGGGAAGGTCCATGTGAGAGGCAAAGTTATCACAGATTAGTCAAGTGAGACTTTGACCTATGACATGAGTGGGAAATCCTTTGCTGTAGGACTTCCTTGATGGTTCAGTGGTTAAGACTCCATGCTTCCAGTGCTCAGAGGGGGGGTTTGATCTTTGTTCAGAGAACTAGGATCTCATATGCTGATAGCACAGCCAAAAAAAAAAAAAAATTAATTAATATTTATTGAATATTTTTTCAGCCCTGGCCCTGTGCTGGGTCATGTTGGCACACAAAGTAGCCCAGGCTCTACCTGGAACTTAGTACAAACAGAGATGATCCAAAATAGACAGAGCTGGGATTGGAGAGCCCAGAGGGGCACCTAATCCAGCCTGGGAGGTCAAGGAGGGCTTCTTGGAGGAGGTAAAAATTAGGGAAGATGAATCCTGAAGAATGAGTAGGAGATAGGGAAATTAGGGAGCAGGGTAAAGTGTGCAGAAGCAAAGGCTGGGTGGGAGTGAGAAGTTACACTTGGGGACTGAGGGAAGCTGCGATAGAGTCTGAGCAGATGGGGAGAGAAATGAGGCAGGAAGGGTGGCCAGGAACCAGTCTTTGATGGGCCTTGAATGCCACCCTGAGTTTCTTGGATTTTATTCTGAGGGTACTGGAGACCCATGGAAGAGTTGAGCAGAGGAGAGACTGGGTTCGATTTGAGTATTAGAAGCATCCTTCTAGGGCCATGTGGAAGGCACTGGGGTGGAAAGGGCAAGAATGGGAACCAGGAGGCCAGGGAGGAAGCTGGTATTGAAGGAGGTCTGACCTGGTCATGGAGCTGGAAAGGAAGGGATGGATCCTAAGAAGATTTAGGAGACAGGATGGGCAGAACTTGTTGACTGGCTGAAGAGTAGGATAAGGAAGAACTGATGTGCAGGTGAGTCCTCTGGCAAGAAAGGTTTCTAGGACTCCTCCCTTGGGGTCTCACCCTCCTGCTCCTCCCCAAACAGGCCCAGATGCTACTGTTTCCAGAAACCGCTACCTCGAATGTGCGTCCTGTGCCTCAACAGACCTGACCTGTGAGAGGGGCTGGGACCGGAGCATGCAATGCCTCAAATCTAGAGATCAGTGCGTGGATGTGATAACCCACCGGAGCCTGAAAGGTGAGCCCCAACATGCCAGCAACTCCCCTTCCCAGCTTTGTTCCTCCCAAAGGCTGCGCTTAACAACAACCCCCCAAATAACAGGGAGGTAAGCAAGGTAGAAAGTTAGTACTCACACAGAAAGCCCAGTGATGGGACGTCTAGGGCCACGAAGACAGTTCTACAGTCACCAAATGCCTTCTCATTTCTTACATGTTGCTTCCATTTGCAAGATTGCCTCATGGTCCAAGATGGTTNAAAAAAAAAAAAAAATTAATTAATATTTATTGAATATTTTTTCAGCCCTGGCCCTGTGCTGGGTCATGTTGGCACACAAAGTAGCCCAGGCTCTACCTGGAACTTAGTACAAACAGAGATGATCCAAAATAGACAGAGCTGGGATTGGAGAGCCCAGAGGGGCACCTAATCCAGCCTGGGAGGTCAAGGAGGGCTTCTTGGAGGAGGTAAAAATTAGGGAAGATGAATCCTGAAGAATGAGTAGGAGATAGGGAAATTAGGGAGCAGGGTAAAGTGTGCAGAAGCAAAGGCTGGGTGGGAGTGAGAAGTTACACTTGGGGACTGAGGGAAGCTGCGATAGAGTCTGAGCAGATGGGGAGAGAAATGAGGCAGGAAGGGTGGCCAGGAACCAGTCTTTGATGGGCCTTGAATGCCACCCTGAGTTTCTTGGATTTTATTCTGAGGGTACTGGAGACCCATGGAAGAGTTGAGCAGAGGAGAGACTGGGTTCGATTTGAGTATTAGAAGCATCCTTCTAGGGCCATGTGGAAGGCACTGGGGTGGAAAGGGCAAGAATGGGAACCAGGAGGCCAGGGAGGAAGCTGGTATTGAAGGAGGTCTGACCTGGTCATGGAGCTGGAAAGGAAGGGATGGATCCTAAGAAGATTTAGGAGACAGGATGGGCAGAACTTGTTGACTGGCTGAAGAGTAGGATAAGGAAGAACTGATGTGCAGGTGAGTCCTCTGGCAAGAAAGGTTTCTAGGACTCCTCCCTTGGGGTCTCACCCTCCTGCTCCTCCCCAAACAGGCCCAGATGCTACTGTTTCCAGAAACCGCTACCTCGAATGTGCGTCCTGTGCCTCAACAGACCTGACCTGTGAGAGGGGCTGGGACCGGAGCATGCAATGCCTCAAATCTAGAGATCAGTGCGTGGATGTGATAACCCACCGGAGCCTGAAAGGTGAGCCCCAACATGCCAGCAACTCCCCTTCCCAGCTTTGTTCCTCCCAAAGGCTGCACTTAACAACAACCCCCCAAATAACAGGGAGGTAAGCAAGGTAGAAAGTTAGTACTCACACAGAAAGCCCAGTGATGGGACGTCTAGGGCCACGAAGACAGTTCTACAGTCACCAAATGCCTTCTCATTTCTTACATGTTGCTTCCATTTGCAAGATTGCCTCATGGTCCAAGATGGTTGCCTGAGCACCAGACTTTGTGCCCCAAAGAAGGGGCCAAAGCGGGGTGGCCCTGCTTTTGTAAACCTTCTCTTTTCTGCAGGTCCCATAAGCCTTTTTATTTAGATCATATTGACCAGAACTTAGCCACATGACTATACCCATGTGTGCATGCTAAGTCACTTCAATCATGTCTGACTCTTGGCTACTCTATGGACTGTAGCCTGCCAGGCTCCTCTGTCCTTGGGAGTCTCTAGGCATGAATACTGGAGTGGGTTGCTGTGCCCTCCTTCAGGGGACCTTCCCAACCCAGGGATAGAACCCGCATCTCTTATGTCTCTTGCATGCCAGGCAGGTTCTTTACCACTAGTGCCACTTGGGAAGCCCTGACTATACCCATGGAGGCTGGAATCTGTATCTCTTGGTTAGCTGTATGGCTGCCCCTCCTACAGTGAGAGTCCTATAGTGAAGGATGAAGCAGAAGATGGACGGGTGGCAAATTCAGTGCCAGCTCCTCAGCAACAATCTGGCCTCCTCTGTCCCCACAGAGAATCCAGGGGATGAGCGCCACATGAAAGGCTGCGGCATCCTTCCTGGCTGCCCAGGCCCCACTGGATTCCACAACAACCACACCTTCCACTTCCTGCGGTGCTGCAACACCACCAAATGCAATGCGGGCTCAGGTGAGGGGGCAGGGCACCTGGCGCAAGACCTAGGACTGGGGGCAGACGGGTGCATTCAGGCTGCTTGCTCGCAGGCAAACCCCTCCACTCTGCTTTCTCTTCTGGGGGTGGAAAAAAATGGACCTATTAAGCCCTTTCTCAAGAAAGATTTTGTGGGAATTCAAGGAGACCATCAGAGCCTCACCAAGACCTGTGTTTTATGCTTCTACATCTTCTTGAACCCTTCCACTGCTCACCACGCTGGTCCCAGCCATCATGGCCTCTCACCTAGATTGTTGCAATGACCTTGCTGCCCCTACCATACAGCCTACATTCAACACAGCAGCAAGAGTGATTTTTTAAAAATGTAAATCAAAGCATGTCCCTCTTCCTCAAACACTTCAATGCCTTCTGCTTGCTTTTAAAATGCTGTCCGAAGCTTCTATTATACTGTCTGTAACCCAGCATGTGTCTGCCTCATGGCCTTTGCACATACAGTACCCTCCGCCAGGAACACCTCTCCCCTAGGAGTTTGCCTGGCTGGCTATTTCTCCTTCATCAGGTCTCAGCTTTAAAGCATCATCCTCAGGAAAGATGTCCCTAACTCTGCCCTCCCAAGTATAATCTAGATCCTTTGTGTTACTCTGTCTCTGCAAAGAATTATTGGCCAACAGGACTTTCGATGGTGATGGAAATTTTTGTATTAGTATTGCCCAATGGAGGTAGCCTCTACTACAAATGGCTACTGAGCAGTTGAACTGAATTTTGGATTTCATTCCATATTTATTTTAATGTCAGTGTAAACAACCACAGGTGGCTAGTGTCTCATATGGGACAGTGTAGCCCTATTATTTATATATTATTTCTTTTTATGGCTGCACTGGATCTTTGTTGCTACCCATGGGCTCTCTCTAGCTGCAGGGCTACTCTCTAGTTGGGGTGTGTGGGCTTCACATTGCAGTGGCTTCTGTCGCGGGGCACGGGCTCTAGGGCCCGCGGGGTTCAGTAGTCAGTGGTTCTCCAGCTCTAGAGCCCAGACTCCAAAGCTGTGGCGCCCACACTTAGTTGCTCCGCAGCATGTGGGATCTTCTTGGACCGGGGATCGAACCCAGGTACCCTGTGTTGGCAAGTGGATTCTTAACCACTGGACCCCTGGGGAAGTCCGGGGACAGTGTAGCTCTAAATCGTTAAGTTCTCTGAAGGCAGGGACTGTTTCACCTTACCCAGAGTCTAGGCAGGTGAGGGTTCGGTTCGTGGGGAGATTTCTGTCACAGGCCTCACAGAACCACTTCCCCCAACCCTCACCCCCACCCAAAGAGGGTGCTGTTCCAAGGTCTGACCACAAGGGAGCGCCATGACATCTCTGGCTGAGAGGTGGGAATCCTGGAGACCTAATGGTGGGAAACCCTTGCAGCTAATTTCCTTGGTTTCTCTGTCACTGATCTTCTCCCAAGTCCTGGAGCTTCAAAACCTGCCACCAAACGGCTTGCAGTGTTACAGCTGTGAGGGGAACAGCACCCACAGGTGTTCCTCTGAAGAAACTTTCCTCATTGACTGCCGCGGCCCTATGAATCAGTGTCTGGAAGCGACAGGCACCAAAGGTGAGGATACTTGGGTGCTTGAGGCGGGTGGGGAGTGGGGGGGTGGTTCTGCAAGAGGTAACCTCCTATGAAACTGGACTTAATTGAGGTGGATCGTCTTGTTGGAAAAGGTAGGACTTCCTTCAGGAGGGTGCAAAGTGTAGCAAGGACTTAGGGCTCCTTCATTAGGAAGAAGCTATCTGCACTACAGACAAGTGGATTTCTTTGGGGGCGGGGGGAGGTGGAACTTCCGT
>SJYW01034769.1:330320-341990 GCA_006410735.1 Raphicerus campestris | reverse complement strand
CTGTGGGTGGGTGGGACTTCTGTGGACCTCATGAGATTCCATCCTGAGATGTCCGGGGCAGGTTCCTCTATTCCAGAGCTTTTCAAACTTTGGGGTCTCAAAATTCCTTGATGCTCTTAAAACTTAATGTTTATGTCAGTTACATCTGTAGCTATTTACTGCATTTGAAATGAAAACCAAGAGACTTTTAAAAATGTATTTATTCATTTTAAAAGAACAATTGAAAACTCATGACTCATGACATGTGAACATATTTTTATGGGGGGAAAAAAAGGAGACATTTTCCAAAATGAAAAAAAAAAGTGAGCGAGAAGATGGACATTGTTCTTTGCAATCTCTTTAATATCTGGCTTAATAGAAGCCAGCTGGACCCTCATATTTGCCTCTGCATTTAGTCTGTTGCAAGATCACATGCCCTTGGGTTTCTAGGAAACCCCTTGTGAGAGCAAAAAAAGAAAAAAGGCAAGTGAGGTTGTAGCATTATTATGAGAATAATTTTGACTTCACAGAGCCCCTGGAAGGGTCTGAGGGAAAGCCCAGGCATCCCCGCACCAGGCTTAGACCGGCTGCTTTTCCAGGTGGCACCCATCACGAGGTGGTGCGTCATGCAGTGAGAATTCCAGTTTCCAGTCCCCAGAACTCAGAGTCTCACGTGGTCCTTTTCTCTCTTCAGGACTGAGGAACCCAAGCTACACCATCAGAGGCTGCGCAGCCCCCTCGTGGTGCCAAAGCCTCCACGTGGCTGAAGCCTTCGACCTCACCCATGTCAATGTCTCCTGCTGTACTGGAAATGGCTGTAACCACCCAGCCAGGGACACCCAACCCCGCAAGGGGGGTGCCCCCCAGACCAGTCCTGCCCACCTCAGCTTCTTTGTCAGCCTGCTCTTGACTGCCAGACTTTGGGGAGCCACTCTCCTCTGCACTTGAACCCCACATTCCCACCACACTGGCTGGATCCAGGGGACCCCTTTGCCCTTCCCTCAGTTCCCAGCCCTACCAACTTACTGTGTGACCTCAGGCCAGTGGGCTGCCCTCTCTGGACTTCAATTTTCCCAGCTGCCCAGAGAGCTCTGAAAACCAGAGGAAAAAAGCTAGCAAAAGGCTGCCGGCCAGCAGGAGAGAGCTCATGTGATTATTGATAGTGTCGTGGCTATTGTTATTATTAATTAATATTTGTTTTATTTAATATTTTATACCGAAATATAAGTTCAGTATTAAAGTATGAAAAATAAGATTTTTGAACCAGTGAATAAGGCCGCATCTGCCCTTCTCCAGAGAGGATGAATGGGGAGGGGGGGCACCTTTTCACAGGCTCCTGGAATTAAGGGGTCATATTGTAGGACCCAGGCATTAGAGACCCCGGCCTTGGGAGCTGTCCCACACAGCCTTCCACCCAAAGCCATCTCCACATCTATTTCTGGCCTCCAAATGCAACTTTCCAACTCACTGACCCAAGCATTAACCTTCCAGTCTCTTCTCCCACATCCAAAGGTCAAGACTATTTTGTTGCTCTAAAGGGACATGTCTGCGTTTCCTAGGGGGCTCTGAGACAGGAGATGAATAGGAGATGACCCCTGGGAGCCCTACCATGAGGACTAAGGACAGGATTTCATACCCCTGCTGCTCTGTGGGCAGGAGATAAAGGCTGGGCTATACTTCCTAGGATGCTCTCAGACCAACTGAGAAAAAGCCAGAACTACCATTTCTTTTGTTTCTTTAAAAAAATTTTTTTTGTGAGAACTACCATTTCAATGGTACTCTTTGACCACAACATGGCAGAATTCATGTTTTCCATGGTTTGCTGAGGCAAGCCTGCAGAGACAAAATCGTTTCCCTGGAACGCTATGGTTTAATGAAGAAAAAGAACATTTTCCATGGTATCTGGGGGCAGGTGGAGGACAGGATTTCTTTAATTTTCTCAATTTTTATTTTATATTGGAGTATACTTGATGAACAATGTTGTGATTCAGGAGTACAGCAGTGTAATCCAGTTATACATATACATGAAAGTGAAAGTGTTAGCCGCTCAGTCATTGTCTGACTCTTTTGTGGCCCCATGAACTGTGGCCCACCAGGTTCTTCTGTCCATAGGATTCTCCAGGCAAGAAAACTGGAATGGGGAGCCATTCTCCAGGGGATCTTCCTGACCAAGGGATTGAATCCAGGTCCCCGGCATCACAGGCAGATTCTTTACCACCTGAGCCACTAGAGAAGCCCCATTTTAAATATAGTGGTGTTGTATGTCAATCCCAAACTCCCAACATATCCCTTCCTGCCCATTCGCAGAGACAGGATTTCTTTTTAAGATCTTCTCAAATCATATATCCAGGCTTCCCAGATGTCTCAGCAGTAAAGACGCCACCTGCCAATACAGGAGACGCAAGAGATGAGGGTTCAATCCCTGCATCAGGAAGATCTCCTGCAGTAGGAAATGGCAGCCTTCTCCAGTATTCTTGCCTGGGAAATCCCATGAGCAGAGAAGCCTGGTGGGCTACAGTCCATGGGGTTGCAAAGAGTTGGACATGACTGAGCACATTCACACACAAATCATATATCACCAACTGTCATTGTGGCGGCCTAAAAGGATGGAGTCAGAATCACCTCCCGGACTTCCCTGGTGATCTGGTGATTAAGACTACATGCTCCCAATGCAGGGGACCTGGGTTCGATCCCAGCTCGGGTACCTAGATCTCACATGCTGCAACTAAGAGTTCGAATGTCACGACTAAGACCCAGCACGGTCAAATAATAATAAATTTAACAAACCTAGAATATGGTGGAAGTGGCACCATGGGAAGCCGATATTGCCATGTCAAAGTCCTCCTGCACCAAGACTGCCATGCTCTGAGAACACCCAAGCTACTCGTGCATGGATGCCACATGTAGAGAGAGCTCCAGAGGTTCCAGCCATCTCAGCCCAGGCACCAGCCAAGATAACCAAGGGGCTACCCTGGACGTGGCAACCCAGCAGACGGGAAGTGCAGGAGACCTGAGAGGAGACCAGCTGATTTCACTTCCCAGGACTGCCACGATAAGTGACGAAACTTACCAAAGAGGTGGCTTCAAACAACAGACATTCCAGATGTTAGAAACAAAAAAATTAAGGTGTTAGCAGAATCGTGCTCCTTCTAAAACTCTGGGGAAGAATCCTTCGTGGCCTCTTCCTTGCTTCTGGGTTGTTATTGTTCAGTCGCTCAGTCGTGTCTAACTCTTTGAAACCCCATGGACTGCAGCGCACCAGGCTTCCCTGTCCTTTGCTATCTCCTGGAGTTTGCTCATACTCGTGTCCATTGAGTCAATGATGCCATCCAACCTTCTTATCCTCTGTCACCTCCTTCTCCTCCTGCCCTCAATCTTTCCCAGCATCAGGGTCTTTTCCAATTTTGGCTGTAGTAGGCAGGCAAAATGTTGGAGCTTCAGCTTTAGCATCAGTCTTTCCAATGAATACTCAGGGTTGATTCCTTTAGGATTGACAGGTTTGATCTCCTTGCTGTCCAAGGGACTCTCAGGAGTCTTCTCCAGCACCATAGTTCAAAAGCATCAATTCTTCGGCACTCAGCCTTCTTTGCCAGCAATCCTCAACAGTCCTTGGGTTGTGGCTGCATCCATCACTCCAGCCTCTGCCTGTTATCACATGACTTTCTTTCCTGTCAATATGGCTGTGAGTCTCCAAATCTCTCTCTTTGTATGAGGACAACGTCATTGGATTTAGGGGCTCACCCTAATCCAGTTTGATCTCATCTTAATATACCAATCTACCTTTCTTTCCTTTTTACTTTATTTTTTTTACTTTTTGGCTCTACCCCTCAGCATGTGGGATATTAGATCCCCAACCAGGGATCGAACATGCACCCTCTGCCTGGAAGCCCCCCTATTTCCATATAAGGTCACATTCCTAGAACCTGGGAGTTAGGATTTCAACATATTTTGGGGGAACACAATTCAACCCACACAGAACCAAATTTTCCGATATATGGCCCCAGATGAAGCAACTCATCCATCGCCGGCTGTTGGCTCCACTCCATTGACGAGTAAATCCACACTGACCTCACTGTGCCTTGCTCAAATTCCTGACCCACAGAATCATAAAATAAAGAGGCTGTGGTTTTACATGGCTGAGTTTTGGGGTATTTTGTTATGCTGCAATGGTTGGCTAGAATAATCACTTATTTGTCTGGTTTTTGCTAACTCTCCCCACAAGACTCTCCATAAAGAGTAAATCCTTTTATTTGCTCACTACTGTATTCCCAGTTTCTAGATTAGAGCCCAGGACATGAACAAAGGAGGAAGGGAGGGAAGGAAAGAGGACATCTTGGGTGGTACCTTACAACGAAACCTGGCCTAAGGCTATATTTCCCATGATACCCTTAAGCAGAGATGAGGCTAAGATGACATTTTCTGAGATGCTTCATAGTTAAAATGGAGGCTACTTTCACCATTCTGCTGTGATTCTCTACAGCAGCAGAAACTTACTGAAAAGCAACCCCCACTTCCCGCTCCGCCCCACCCTCCCACGCTGGTGGGTCCAGAAGTTTGTTGCAAGACAGATTTTTATTCAGTGGTCCAGGAATGGAGAAGGGGTCAGTTCAGTTCAGTCACTCAGTCATGTCTGACTCTTGGGGACCCAATGGACTGCAGCTCACCAGGCTTCCCTGTCCATTACCAATTCCCGGAGCTTGCTTAAACTCCTGTCCATCCAATCAGTGATGCTATCCAACCATGTCATTCTCTGTCGTCCCCTTCTCCTGCCTTCAATCTTTCCCAGTATCAGGGTCTTTTCTAATAAGTCATCTTTTTGCATCAGGTGGCCAAAGTGTTGGAGTTTCAGCTTCAACATCAGTCCTTCCAATGAATATTCAGGACAGACTTCCTTTAGGATTGACTGGTTGGATCTCCCATGCTCCAAAGATACCTTCTTCCAGATTACAAGTGGGGGACAAGCTTTTTATAGAAAAGGATGAAGAAGAGTTATTGGGGGCAGGGGTCTCATGTCACCCTGATTTGTGGAAATAGGTACTGATTTCCTATAATGAACTCCTCTTTTCTGCCCTTGAGTGACCCTTTGGTGGCTGGACAGGAATTAGATGGTACCAATATGGCACCGGGGGTGGAGATCTTAATATTACAATGAGATAGTAATGAGCTGCAGAGCAACTCTTGTCCCAATTTTGAAGTCCCATCAGCTTATACTGGTGTCATGTGGTTAAGGCTCTCTTGTTCCTGTCTTGTAAAAAAAAAGAAAAAGCAGCTAGAAGGTATAGTCAATTGTATTTTTTTTGCCAGTTTGCCTGGAGTGAGGTTTTTCTTAGAAATGAGGGGGAGGATGGCTTCCTTACCTTTTTGTCTAAGGGAGGTGTACTTGTTTTATTGAGACAGTTGAGGTGTGGGTTAGGGACCCTCAGGTTGCTCCCCTGGGTGATAACTGGAGACTAGGACTGCATTCATCATGATACCCCCATAGCAGAGACTGGAGGCTAGGAATACATTTCCCATGATGACTTACAGGTGAAATTGTGGCTAGGACTGCATTTCCCATGAGACCCTGTGGCAGAGACTGGGGGGTAGGATTGCATCTCCCATGATGCCCTACAGTGGGGATCAAAGGATGGAAATACATGTCCCATGGTGCAGCTATTGAGGCTAGAGATAAATTTCCCATAATGTTCTACACCAGACCTTGTGTTCAGGACCTCATCGTTAATGGCTCCCAAGATTTTGTTCGGGGATCTCAGTTGCAAGAAAGAAAATCTGTTTGAGCTGACTCAAGCAAAAAACGACAGCATTATTGGAAGTTTAGAATCCAGGCAAGAGCTAGGTCTCTGGGCTGCACCAGGGACAAGAAACAGAACTGAAAAGCTGAGTGAAATCAGTGTTGTCTCCCTTTTGCAAAATCTGCCTCTCTGTGTCACTCTCTCTTACTCTGAGTGTGTGGCTTCCTTCATGGACTGGGCTTTCACCTTATTTTTGTCTCCTCACAGACTACCTCCTGCCTCAAACACAGTAGCTGAACATGCCCTTGAAATGTCAAGTACCAAGAACTACTTGTGCCTCGTTATAATAATGAACAGACTCTTCTCACTGTTCTCTGGTGGAGTCCAGTTTGGGTCAGGACTCTGCCAACAACCTACTCTGCTATGGCCAGGGAAGTTTATATCAAAGCCACAACATACAGTTGTGCACATTGTAAACAAGCATCTGCCACTCGGGCAATTCTCATGGTAGGCAACCCACTCAGNTTTTATAGAAAAGGATGAAGAAGAGTTATTGGGGGCAGGGGTCTCATGTCACCCTGATTTGTGGAAATAGGTACTGATTTCCTATAATGAACTCCTCTTTTCTGCCCTTGAGTGACCCTTTGGTGGCTGGACAGGAATTAGATGGTACCAATATGGCACCGGGGGTGGAGATCTTAATATTACAATGAGATAGTAATGAGCTGCAGAGCAACTCTTGTCCCAATTTTGAAGTCCCATCAGCTTATACTGGTGTCATGTGGTTAAGGCTCTCTTGTTCCTGTCTTGTAAAAAAAAAGAAAAAGCAGCTAGAAGGTATAGTCAATTGTATTTTTTTTGCCAGTTTGCCTGGAGTGAGGTTTTTCTTAGAAATGAGGGGGAGGATGGCTTCCTTACCTTTTTGTCTAAGGGAGGTGTACTTGTTTTATTGAGACAGTTGAGGTGTGGGTTAGGGACCCTCAGGTTGCTCCCCTGGGTGATAACTGGAGACTAGGACTGCATTCATCATGATACCCCCATAGCAGAGACTGGAGGCTAGGAATACATTTCCCATGATGACTTACAGGTGAAATTGTGGCTAGGACTGCATTTCCCATGAGACCCTGTGGCAGAGACTGGGGGGTAGG
Source organism: Raphicerus campestris (assembly GCA_006410735.1). Classification (NCBI taxonomy): domain Eukaryota; kingdom Metazoa; phylum Chordata; class Mammalia; order Artiodactyla; family Bovidae; genus Raphicerus; species Raphicerus campestris. Next base: position 335,131 of record SJYW01034769.1, on the reverse strand, counting down.
ATTGCATCTCCCATGATGCCCTACAGTGGGGATCAAAGGATGGAAATACATGTCCCATGGTGCAGCTATTGAGGCTAGAGATAAATTTCCCATAATGTTCTACACCAGACCTTGTGTTCAGGACCTCATCGTTAATGGCTCCCAAGATTTTGTTCGGGGATCTCAGTTGCAAGAAAGAAAATCTGTTTGAGCTGACTCAAGCAAAAAACGACAGCATTATTGGAAGTTTAGAATCCAGGCAAGAGCTAGGTCTCTGGGCTGCACCAGGGACAAGAAACAGAACTGAAAAGCTGAGTGAAATCAGTGTTGTCTCCCTTTTGCAAAATCTGCCTCTCTGTGTCACTCTCTCTTACTCTGAGTGTGTGGCTTCCTTCATGGACTGGGCTTTCACCTTATTTTTGTCTCCTCACAGACTACCTCCTGCCTCAAACACAGTAGCTGAACATGCCCTTGAAATGTCAAGTACCAAGAACTACTTGTGCCTCGTTATAATAATGAACAGACTCTTCTCACTGTTCTCTGGTGGAGTCCAGTTTGGGTCAGGACTCTGCCAACAACCTACTCTGCTATGGCCTGGGAAGTTTATATCAAAGCCACAACATACAGTTGTGCACATTGTAAACAAGCATCTGCCACTCGGGCAATTCTCATGGTAGGCAACCCACTCAGGCGAAGCTGGGAAAATCACCTCTATGAGAGAGATCTTATCACAAGGATAGGGGAGCAACTGACAAAGAAAACTACCACTCAAAATGTTTTTACCTGTAAGCAGGGATGCCTCCATGTATTCTATCTGAATTGCAGGCAATATGGTGGTCAGGGCTGTATTTACAAGGATACCCAACTCAAAATGGTTGAAACAAAGAGGAAATTGATGATCTCATAGAAGAGACCATGAGTTAGGACAGTTTCTGGCTTGACTTATTCAATGTTTCCATTATGTCCCAAAAGATCCATTCAAGAATATCTGCCTCATGGCCTCAAGAAGGCCACTGCAGTTCCAGGCATCACACCCACATTCAGAAGCAATAACAAAAGGCCATCTCTTCCCTTCTTTTTTAAAACAAAGAAAGCTTATCCCAAAACTTCCAGGGTGACTTGCCTTTTCCGCGTTTTATTTGCCTCATTTGTTTCATGCCTCACCCCTTGCACTAGAAGGAGGCATGGAACCACAATATTTAACAAAGTATATTCAGACCCTACTCCTAGGACTTCCCACACATCAGCTGACTATTAAAGAAAAGCTGATGCCTGAACAAAATCAGGATTCTCTTAGGAAAGAACAAAGGAGGAGGGAAGGTGTATTGGGGGAAAATGCCCACCCAGTCTTCTTTCTGTAGAGGGAACAACTCAGTTTTCCCCTACTGTGTCTTTCTCCTGTGTGTCTCCTCCACTCTCACACTAGGATCACACTCACAACACTTCAGGCCATCAAATGCGGGGAGTGCTTCCCCACACCAGGCAATTTTCTGTGACCCTGGCTGGCTATTCTGTGACTTAATTCTGACACTATCTACCCGGAAATAGCCTCAGATCCCACGGATTAAGGACTCAGTCCCATACTTTCCACTTCCAATGACAATCAGAAGCCTAGATTGTGCTTCTGACCAATCGGCTACAAACCAAAGGTTCCCATGATCCCCTCTTCAGGTCTGATTAACCCACTAGAGTGGCTCACAGAATTCAGGAAAACAGTGACTTCCTTTTAAGAGAATATGATAGAAAGTACAGAGGAACAGTCAGATGGAAGAGACGCACAGGGCACGGTCTGTGCCCAGGGGCACACAACTTCCATTCTCTTTTCAGGCACGTCACTCTCCCAGCCCCTGCATGTGTTCATCAACCCACAAGCTCCCTGAACCCCATACTATTGGGATTTTTACAAAGGCTTCATCACAAAGGCATTATGGATCCTTCACTCCAATTTCAGCCCTTCTCCCTTCTGAAGAGAATGGGGAGTAGGACTGAAAATCTCAAGTTTGTTATCATAGTTGGGTCTTTCTGGGGACGAGACCTTATCCAGGAGCCCACCATAAGTCACCTATTAGAACAAAAGACACTCTTATCACCCAAGAAGTGACAAAGATTTCCGGAGATCTGAGTTAGGAGCTAGGGTCAAAAACTAAATATTAGAACAAAGCTTTTCCTGGTGTTCTTATCACTTAGGTAATTACAAGGGTTTCAGGAGCTCTGTGTCAGGAACCAGGGGCAGAGACCAATATATTTTCTATTATCTTTCAGAACGATGCTGAGAAAACAAATAACAAGCTCTGAACCATCCCAAGACTTCAAAAACCCAAGAATGGTCAAGCCCACAGTGCATAGCACACCCCACCACCCAAAATAGCGGGGACAGCAACTATCTTCTTAATATCTACTTTTGTTTGAGAAATCTAATTTCACCTCTGACCTGGGGGTAGAGGGAGCCTGTGGCTCATATCTAATTTAATCAGTTTCATCTCATCTCCTGGCCATTGATGTTGGTTCAGTGATAGGCAGGTGGCATTATCTGGACCAAGGAGACCCAATGGAAGGTTTCAAGGAGGATTCTAAGGAAAAAAAAAATTTCTTCATTCTGCTGAAGGAGCCTCTTTAAGTCTCTTATCTCGACTCAGGCTCCCATAGCCTGGCTTTCCCAGTCTGTCTGTCTTTTTCTCTCTGTGTGCTGTGTGCTATGCTAAGTTGCTTCAGTCGTGTCCAGCTCTTTGCGACCCTATGACCCATAGCCTGCCAGGCTGCTCTGTCCACGGGATTCTCCAGGCAAGAATACTGAAGAATACTGCCATTTCCTATTCCAGGGGATCTTCACAACCCAGGGACTGAACTCACATCTCTTGCATCTCCTGCATTGGCAGGCAGATTATTTACCACCAGCGCCACACGAGAAGCTCAGCCACCCGAGAAGCTCAGGTATATACCTATGTGAGTGTGTGCTAAGTGGTTTCATTCATGTCTTACTCTATGTGACCCCATGGACTGTAGCCTGCCAGGCTCAGAGGTCCATGAGATTCTCCAGGCATGAATACTGGAGTGGGTTGCCATGCCCTCCTCCAGGGGATCTTCTTGACCCAGGGATCAAACATGCATCTCTTGCGTTGGCAGGCACTAGTGCCACCTGGGAAGCCCTTTTCTCTCCCTACCCCTCTGCAAATATGGAGCCCCAAATATGTGGTCCCAGGGATATTGACCAGTCATCCTACTGCATAAGGGGACCATTTATCCTTAGGACAGATAATGCTGGAGTCAGTCAGACCCAAGACTTTTTTTATATGTGAAACAATCCTCTTTTTCTTAAGCCAGTTGGGTTGGATTTTTGGTCACTTGCATGAAAATCCCAATGGATACAATAACTTGGAGTAGGACTAGGACAGGACAACCTCATATGGAAGAAAAGGTGGGGCCCAAAAAAGATAGATGAGAGCCAAACCAACATCCTCCAGGGTGCCCTGGAGCTGGAGCAGGAGACACTGGTTAAAGCCATGAGTGGGGACCTACAGATTCTTGAGAGGAAATACAACCCTTAGCTTCTCCCTAACCCAGTATTGCAAATCCAGGTTGGACATCTCTCTCCCACCTATCTCAACACATAGACTGTGAGCTCTGGGAGGACTGGAGATTATTCAACCCCACACCTTTCTCCAGTTTACAGAAAGGTAAACTGAGGATTGAAAAGGAAAGAAGTCACTTGGAGCTGTGGTCCTGGGCACACAGAGACTGATGGGAGCTTGGGTCCCAAGGACAGAAAGGATGCTGGGAACTGAGAACAGAAAGGGTACCAGGAGCTGAAGTCCAATGGAGGACCTGAATGGAGGAGTTTTGGGTAGTGATAGAGATAAAGAATTTTCATAGTTGGCATATCCCAGTTTCCCTGATTGTCAAATGGTAGTAGAAGAGGTTGAAGTCTCCTGCCTTCCATGGTTTCTCACTCTTCCTGGCTCATAAGGGTGATAACCCTGCACCAGGTCTACAAAGTCCCACAGAAGGGGGCTCTGGGAGACTCACCTCCCAGGAGGGAAAAGGGACCCAAGTCTGGAGGAGTGAGTCAGCACCAACGATGGGAGAGAAGTGGGGAAGAGCGCATAGACAGTCAGGGACGAAAAGAGAGGCTGGGGCCGGAAGAGTAGGGAGGCAGGGTGGGGAGGCTAGACGCTTGGGCGTCCACCAGAGCCTCTCCCACCCCAGGAATGATGCAGAAACACGGAGTTTCCGGGTGAGGACAGGGGGAAGGGTGAGACCTGACCCCAGCCCAGCCTAGCCCTGCCTGGGAGGTCTTGGACCTGCCCAGATACCAGGCTGTTGCCTTCCCTCTCACAGTGGCTCAGCTCACAGCCTGTCACATGACACTCTCAACCTCACACTCACCTGTCCACAGACTACCTCTCACGGTCACCTTTCCTATACCCCGCTCCATGCTCACACCTTCACCTTCACTCTCCCTCTAGAATGCCTTCACTTCCCCTCTGGAATATGTGCACCTCGCTTCACCTTCACCCACGGAATACCTCTACCTGTCCGGGGAACACCTCTCCCACTCACTTTCCCCACCAAACTCCCTCTCCCTGGACGCTCACAGCCTCACACACATCCTGACTCCACTCCCTCCCCTCCGCACCCACCCGCACCTTGGCGCATCCTTGCAACGGCACGCTCGCCTTTCCTACGACACGCTGCCCCTCACAGCACCTGCCCGCGCTCCCCTCCGCATCATCGCCCACCACTTCTGCCCTCACCCAGCGCCCGCACTCTCTGGCCGCGGGTCCCCCCGGCACACGCCCCCTGCTCGCTCCCGCCCCCGGGCCCCCGAGCTCTCG
>SJYW01034769.1:315786-325805 GCA_006410735.1 Raphicerus campestris | reverse complement strand
AAATCCCTTATGATTATACAGTGGAAGTGAAAAATAGATTTAAGGGCCTAGATCTGATAGACAGAGTCCCTGATGAACTATGGACGGAGGTTCGTGACATTGTACAGGAGACAGGGATTAAGACCATCCCCATGGAAAATAAATGCAAAAAAGCAAGACGGATGTCTGGGAAGGCCTTACAAATAGCCATGAAAAGAAGACAGGCAAAAAGCAAAGGAGACAAGGAAAGATATAAGCATCTGAATGCAGAGTTCCAAAGAACAGCAAGAAGAGATAAGAAAGCCTTCTTCAGTGATCAATGCAAAGAAATAGAGGAAAAGAACAGAATGGGAAAGACTAGAGATCTCTTCAAGAAAATTAAAGATAACAAGGGAACATTTCATGCAAAGATAGGCTCGATAAAGGACAGAAATGGTCTGGACCTAACAGAAGCAGAAGATATTAAGAAGAGGTGGCAAGAATACATGGAACAACTGTACAAAAAAGATCTTCATGACCCAGATAATCATAATGATGTGATCACTAATGTAGAGCCAGACATCTTGGAATGTGAAATCAAGTGGGCCTCAGAAAGCATCACTACAAACAAAGCTAGTGGAGGTGATGGAATTCCAGTGGAAAGAAAGGAAATGCCAAAGAATGCTCAAGCTACTGCACAGTTGTACTCATCTCACATGCTAGTAAAGCAATGCTCAAAATTCTCCAAGCCAGGGTTCAGCAATATGTGAACCGTGAACTCCCTGATGTTCAAGCTGGTTTTAAGAAAGGCAGAGGAACCAGAGATCAAATTGCCAACATCCCCTGGATCATGGATAAAGCAAGAGAGTTCCAGAAAAACATCTATTTCTGCTTTATTGACTGTGCCAAAGCCTTTGTGTGTGTGTATCACAATAAACTGTGGAAAATTCTGAAAAAGACGGGAATACCAGACCACCTAGCCTGCCTCTTGAGAAATCTGTATGCAGATCAGGAAGCAACAGTTAGACCTGGACATGGAACAACAGACTGGTTCCAAATAGGAAAAGGAGTACGTCAAAACTGTATACTGTCACCCTGTTTATTTAACTTATATGCAGAGTACATAATGAGAAACGCTGAGCTGGAAGAAACACAAGCTGGAATCAAGATTGCTGGGAGAAATCTCAATAACCTCATATATGCAGATGACACCATCCTTATGGCAGAAAGTGAAGAAGAACTGAAGAGCCTCTTGATGAAAGTGAAAGAGGAAAGCGAAAAAGTTGGCCTAAATCTCAACATTCAGAAAACAAAGATCATGGCATTTGGTCCTAACAGTTCATGGGAAATAGATGGGGAAACAGTGGAAACAGTGTCAGACTTTATTTTTGTGGGCTCCAAAATCACTGCAGATAGTGACTGCAGCCATGAAATTAAAGATGCTTACTCCTTGGAAGAAAAGTTATGAACAACCTAGATAATATATTCAAAAGCAGAGACATTTCTTTGCCGACTAAGGTCTGTCTAGTTAAGGCTATGGTTTTTCCTGTGGTCAGGTATGGATGTGAGAGTTGGACTTGAAGAAGGCTGAGTGCTAAAGAATTGATACTTTAGAACTGTGATGTTGGAGAAGACTCTTGAGAGTCCCTTGGACTGCAAGGAGATCCAACCACTCCATTCTGAAGGAGATCAGCCCTGGGAATTATTTGGAAGGAATGATGCTAAAGCTGAAACTCCAGTACTTTGGCCACCTCATATGAAGTGTTGACTCATTGGAAAAGACTCTGATGCTGGGAAGGATTGGGGGCAGAAGGAGAAGGGGACGACAGAGGATGAGATGGCTGGATGGCATCATGGTTTCGATGAACGTGAGTCTGAGTGAGCTCCAGGAGATGGTAATGAACAGGGAGGCCTGGCATGCTGCGATTCATGGGGTTGCAAAGAGTTGGACATGACTGAGCGACTTAACTGAATTGAACTGAATTGAAAGGTTCCAAATTAGGGGAATAGGGCAGATTTTTAGAAAAAGTTTTAAAGATTTCCTTTTGCAGTAATTGTACATTCAGAGAGGCATTATCATGTATATTTTGTAAATGAAATTTAATTTGTTCCCAGTTGTAGACATTATGATTGAATTGAACAGGAATAACACAAAATTGAATAGCTTAAAGAAATAGAGGAATTACACAAGTATATAGTTTGAAATTAATATGAGTTACAGAACATAAAGCCTTATTATATTATAAATTTCCTATGGCTATAACAAAAGGAAAGGAAGTAGCACACAGGCCTGTGTAAAATATGACTGACTATAGTGAGAGAAATAGTTACTGTGACCACGACTGTTCCCTATGAAATGTCTGGTCCAAGTTTCAAGTTCTTCAGTGCTCTGGCGCTCGCAGCAAGTTTCCAGATGTCCCATTGTTCAGGTCCTCTCTGTTTATCCAGGACGATCCTAGGATGAGGTGGGGCTAATCCACCGTCAAGCCACCCAAGAAGTCCTCTGTCATAGTAATGTTCCATCGTAGTGTAGTGACCTTCCATATCACACACAGAGTTGTTAATATCATCCGAGTAGTCAGATAACCACATACCATGGGGTCCTCAATCAACAATTGAATGATTAGCCACAAACATTGATTTTCTTGATTTGGTTTGACATTTGTCCCAATGGACAGGAGTATAAGTAAAACTTTTATAAGTAAACCCTTTGTATTTTGTTTATTATTAAATTTTTTCCTAACTCTTTCCCTAAAGTTTCAGTAGTATAAACATAGTTTACAGACATAGAAAGGGCAGTAAATAATCCAAGTAAGGTCCAAAAGTCTTCTTTTGGAGGCAGGATGAAAGCCCAATTTTGTTGGCTGATGTTTATGCATAATTTCTCTGGGCCTAGGCACAATGGGAGGACTTCATAGCCTAAAGAAATGTTAATTAGTTTTCCTTCCTCCCTAGGGTGTGATGGCTCCTTCACATTCTAGAGAGGGGGCATGCGTATAGAGTCATTAGTTGAAATGATTGGTCCTCCATCCATTCAACCACCTGCAATAGAGGCGTTTTGTGTATTAGTTGATCTCGATCGAAGGGAGGTACAGGCCAAAAAGACAGAGCATTACGATCGAAGGGAGGTACAGGCCAAAAGACAGAGCATTACCTGGAGAGTGTATGCAGGACTCTGAGGCAATACCTGTTGAGAGACTAAATTTTCAGCTCGATTAGTAAGGGTTTTTATTTGTCCCCAAGTGGGGAGATCATAGGGGTGATGTCGCCGAGGGTGGTGCTTTCTGGAGATCTTTAGAGCAGACATAGGTAATATTGGAATTTTCTTCTTCCTACGGTTCTTATTGTTTCATCTCCATTTTGAATGCCCAGGGCTCTCTTGGGTCAAGTCTTCTGAAGAGGGAAAAAAAAAAAAAAGAATTTTAAACAAATAAAACTGTATTAACGATAGTTATAAGTTTAGAACATATCTAATGTTGGAATCTAGTAAAGTCTGCTTTAGATAAGGAGGACAGTAATGTACCTTATGTATTCTCCCTTTTTAAAAATATTTTTATTTGTAACTTTAGCGTGATGTGTTTGACTATGTCTTATGTCTGTGGGTTCTAAGGAATACCTATAATGTTTAATAGAAAAATATTGTAACAATTGTTTAAGATCAGTTCAGTTCAGATGCTCAGTCGTGTCCAACTCTTTCAGACCCCATGAATCGCAGCACGCCAGGCCTCCCTTTTCATTACCATCTCCCACGGCTCACTCAAACTCATGTCCATCAAGTCCGTGATGCTATCCAGCCATCTCATCCTCTGTTGTCCCCTTTTCCTCCTGTCCCCAATCCCTCCCAGCATCAGAGTCTTTTCCAATGAGTCACCTCTTCGCATGAGGTGGCCAAAGTACTGGAGTTTCAGCTTTAGCATCATTCCTTCCAAATAATTCCCAGGGTTGATCTCCTTCAGAGTGGACTGGTTGGATCTCCTTGCAGTCCAAGGGACTCTCAAGAGTTTTCTCCAACACCATAGTTCAAAGGCATCAAGTCTTCTGCGCTGAGCCTTCTTCACAGTCCAACTCTCACATTCATATATTGCTACTGGAAAAACCATAGCCTTGACTAGACGGACTTCAGTCAATAAAGTAATGTCTCTGCTTTTGAATATACTATCTAGGTTGGTCATAACTTTTCTTCCAAGGAGTAGCGTCTTTAAATTTCATGGCTCAACTCGCCATCTGCAGTGATTTTGGAGCCCCCCTAATAAAGTCCGACACTGTTTCCACTGTTTCCCCATCTATTTCCCATGAAGTGATGGGACCAGAAGCCATGATCTTCGTTTTCTGAATGCTGAGCTTTAGGCCAACTTTTTCACTCTCCTCTTTCACTTTCATCAGGAGGCTTTTTAGTTCCTCTTCACTTTCTGTCATAAGGGTTGTGTCATCTTCATATCTGAGGTTATTGATATTTCTCCTGGCAATTTTGATTCCAGCGTGTACTTTTTCCAACCCAGCGTTTCTCATGATGTATTCTGCATATAACTTAAGCAAGCAGGGTGACAATATACAGCCTCAACGTACTCCTTTTCCTATTTGAAACCAGTCTGTTGTTCCATGGCCAGTTCTAACTGTTGCTTCCTGACCTGCATACAGGTTTCTCAGGAGGCAGGTCAGGTGGTCTGGTATTCCCATCTTTTACAGAATTTTCCACAGTTTATTGTGATTCATACAGTCAAAGGCTTTGGCATAGTCAATAAAGCAGGAATAGATGTTTTTCTGGAACTCTCTTGCTTTATCCATGATCCAGGGGATGCTGGCAATTTGATCTCTGGTTCCTCTGCCTTTTCTAAAACTAGTTTGAACATCAGGGAGTTCACGGTTCACATATTGCTGAAGCCTGGCTTGGAAAATTTTGAGCATTACTTTAGTAGCATGTGAGATGAGTGCAATTGTGCAGTAGTTTGAGTATTCTTTGGCATTGCCTTTCTTTGGGATTGGAATGAAAACTGACCTCTTCCAGTCCTGTGGCCCCTGTTGAGTTTTCCAAATTTGCTGGCATATTGAGTGCAGCACTTTCACAGCATCATCTTTCAGGATTTTAAACAGCTTCACTGGAATTCCATCACCTCCACTAGTTTTGTTTGTAGTGATGCTTTCTGAGGCCCACTTGATTTCACATTCCAAGATGTCTGGCTCTAGATTAGTGATCACATCATCATGATGGTCTGAGTCATGAAGATCTTTTTTGTACAGTTCTTCTGTGTATTCTTGCCACCTCTTCTTAATATCTTCTGCTTCTGTTAGGTCCAGACCATTTCTGTCCTTTATTGAGCCTATCTTTGCATGAAATGTTCCCTTGTTATCTTTAATTTTCTTGAAGAGATCGCTAGTCTTTCCCATTCTGTTTTGTTCCCCTATTTCTTTGCATTGATCGCTGAAGAAGGCTTTCTTATTATTCTTTGGAACTCTGCATCCAGATGTTTATATCTTTCCTTTTCTCCTTTGCTTTTCACCTTTCTTCTTTTCACAGCTATTTGTAAGGCCTCCCCAGGCAGCCATTTTGCCTTTTTGCATTTATTTTCCATGGGGATGGTCTTGATCCCTGTCTCCTGTACAATGTCACGAACGTCCGTCCATAGTTCATCAGGCACTCTATCTATTAGATGTAGTCCCTTAAATCTATTTCTCACTTCCACTGTATAATCATAAAGGGATTTGATTTAGGTCATACCTGAATGGTCTAGTGGGTTTCCCTACTTTCTTTAATTTGAGTCTGAATTTGATAATAAGGAGTTCATGGTCTGAGGCACAATCAGCTCCTAGTCTTATATAGAGCTTCTCCATCTGTGGCTGCATAGAATATAATCAATCTAATTTCAGTGATGTCCATGTGTAGAATCTTCTCTTGTGTTTTTGAAAGAAGGTGTTTGGTATGACCAGTGCATTTTCTTGGCTAAACTCTACGTGTCTTTGCCCTGCTACATTACACATTCCAAGGTCAAATGTTGTGTAGCCCGGCCATGAAGAGGTGTGGCCCAGATAAAACAGGAATTTGTGTATATACAGATGTGTAGGAAAAAAAAAAATGGAGGAAGTCCAGGGCAATGAGTTACATCCATTTACCATAGTTCATTAGATTGCAAACCATGAGGATTAATACCTTGTGTGATGGGTGAAAGATGTAGGGGTCTACAAGTGAGCAATTACTAATAATTTATTTAGATTGGTGGTACGGGATTTTCCATAGCTGTAGGGAGCCAGCATTGTTATGAAACAGAGACTGCTGTTCCTCTGGAGTAGCAAAGGAAACCAGTTTATCAGGTTGTTCATTATCATAAGTCATGGGGCCCGGAAGAAAAGAATGTGTTCAAATATGTGTAATGTAAATGGGAGGATTGCAGTTTATAAAAACAAATTGTAGTTTGAAAAAGAGTTGTTGAAAAATCCGTCGATTGGAGTTTATTGCGGAGGTTTCTATGTGTTTTAACATGAAAAGAGACTATATAGAGTCAGAGACTATATTAATGGGGAAAGAATGTAGGCAAATANAGGGAGCCGCGAGCCGGGAGCCGCGAGCGGGGGAGGGGGCGCAGGCCCGGCCACCGTGCCGCAGCCCCCCCAACCCCGCACAGGCCCTGATCGCGGCAGGGACAAAGGGCCCGAGACCCCCCTCCAGCCACGAGCCGGCCTTCTCGAGGCGGCCCCTCTGTCCTGTCCGGTCCCTGCGCCCCTCTGTCCGCCCGCCTCTGAGTCCCTCAGTCTCTCTCCTTGTCCCCCTACCCTTGTCCTCTGTCCCTCTGTCTCCAAGACTGCTGGTCTCTCTGCCTGTCCCCCTTTCTCCTTGCCTCCCTGTCCCCCGGCTCTCTAGCCTGTCTTTGTCCCCCACCTCTGTCCCTTGGTCTCTGTCCCTTTTCACTGGGTCACTCTGCCCGCCCCCCAGCATCCTTTCCATTCCCTTCTCTGTGCCCCTATATGTCTGCCTCGTCTCTGTCCCCCATCTGTCCCATTCCCTTGTCCCCTCTCTTTCTGTCATTCCTGGTTCTCTAGCCCTCACTGTCATCTGTCTCCCCCATTCCCCACTCTCTCCTGTCTGTCTGTCCCACTGTGTCCCTGTCCCCTGTCTCTTTGCCTCCCCTATCTACTGTCACATCCTCCATCCTGGGCTTCCCCATCACCATCCTTCATTTCTGCATCTCTCTGTGCCTCTGTGCCCCTGGAGAGGAGCTGAGTCGGGCAGGGCATCCTGAAGGGCCCTGGAGGGAAATGTGTGCATATGTGTGTGTGTGTGTGTGTGTGTGTGTGAAGAAGTGTGTGGGGAACCTTGGCATGTGGGCACACACGTGGATCCAACAGATGCCTTCCAAACGCTGACCCTCCCCACCCATTCACACACCCAGGCCACTATCTACAGAAAAGCCCCCTCCAGGACATCCAGGGAGCCCTCCATGTACCCTTATCACGCACTGTGAAAAGCTGGAGTCCTCCAAGACAGGGTGACCCTGAGACCCAGGACAAGGTCAGGAAATGTCACCCCCACACTCAGACTTTCACATTGTATGTGCCTGTATCTGCCACCAGTCACCCCCTTCCCGGTGGGGAAAGCCACTCGGGGTAGGGGGGAACGGATAACAGGGAGGTAGCTGAGCCGGAGCGGGAGGGCTAGATGTCCTGTAGAAACTTGGGAGCTGTGACCAGATGGCACAGGGTTGGGGGCCTGCCTGGGTTTAAATTCTGGCTCCTGCCGTTTGCCACCGTAGCCAATGGCAAGCACCCTTCTCTCTCGGGGCCTCAGTTTCCCTTTCTGTAAAGTGAGGGTGTTGAACTCAGTGACCTGAAAAAGTGACGGGCTGAGAGTGGGCCTGTCACCCTCCACCTTGCTGTCTTCTGTAGGCTTCTGTCATCGCTTCAGAACTTTCACCATGATGTCCTTTCTTTGTGGCAGACAAGCCACAATTTCCCAGATGAGCACTTTAGTACTTAAGCTACGTCTCCATCCACTTTTGTTTCTCTTTCTTTCTTTGTTAGGCCAGCTCATAGACTCCTCGAACCAATAAATCCAGTGAACAGAGAAACTGAGGGTGTTTTAGAACGACTGGCTTCCAGAAGCTCAGTCTTTAGACTCTTGACACCTTTAAAATTCTAGAACCTCGCTGGCATTTGCATTCTAGCCTCCTGACACCTTCAAAATTCTGAAACCTTTACCTTTCTGAGATCCCGAATCTTGACACCTCTGAGGTCTAGAATCGTGGGAGTTTGGGTTCTCAGAATCAGAATATTGCCTAAGAGGACCAACTCCCTAGTTTGAGAATCTTTTCACCAGCACTTCTGGGAAGGAGCTCTCCAGGCTTGCCCCTCCTGTGGTTTTAAAGTCTCTGCTTTCTGGTGCCTTATCCCTTCTGTAAACTTTCTCTAGATGAAATGACGGGGGACTTTACCAGTTGGGAGACAGCTAGGTGTCATGAGAAGCACTCTGGAACCCAGGCTCTCAGGTGTAGTTCTGGGTCCGCCCCTTCCCCATTCCCCTCTGAGCCTCACTTCCCCTTCTGTAAAGTGTGGGCTAGGCAGCTGAAGTATCTGATCCCAGGGGGCCCTCCCTGCTTTCCTCTTCATTGGCTATTTCTGAATGGCTCTGGCCACCGGATTCTTGGAGGTGTCCATGGTGCCCACCTTCCCATCTTTGTCACTCCCCTCCCCCTCTCACCTTGCCCAGCCAGCAGGAGTGGGGACAGGAGCTGGGGTTCATTTACACCCTTTCAAAAATGTATTCTCTTCTCCCTGGCTCCCTCATCTACCAGGAATATCGGAAAAGGATGATGAGATGTATGCCAACAGAAAGAAGGGTCCAGGATGGGCGGGTGAGAGGGATTGAGAGAGGGATGGGTTGCCTGCCCAGAGATGCAGGCAGGCAGAAACAGACCCACAGGCCAAGCAGTGGATGGCCCAGAAGGGAGCACGGGAAACAGACCTCCAGATCCAAAGAAAAGATGAAGAGGCTATTAAGAGTGGCGCAGGGGGGGCCGGGGCTGATGGAGGGAGAATTTGTTAATCCCGAATAATATTTCCCTCCCCAGGGACTGACTCTTCCCTGCCTCCTAAAGTTTGGGCCGGCCACTCTGAGAAGCAGGGTTCTGCCTCTGGCCCCCACCTACCCATGAGCCGGATGCCTGCGTCCCCAGAGCCAGGGGTCAGGTTCCACGAGGGATTCCAAGACCTTAGACGCAGCAGGGCTGGGGCCTGGGGCGGGTTAATGTCGTGCGAGCCTGGCCTGTCCCCATCTTGGGGAACACAAAGGCAGCTTTCTCTCTCTGGGTGGGGTGGGGGTGGGGGTGGGGGGCCCAGACTCGCCAGCACCCAGTGGCCTGTGGCACCACGACCCGAGCGCCCACTGGTTCCCGCCTGTGCGGACCCCAGGCCCCTAGGTCCTCTAGGAACCAGGCACGGAAGTACCTCAGCAGACACCCAGTGGGGCAAGAGGGCGGCGGCAGAGCCCGGGTTCTTCTGGAAGGGGGTGAATATGGAGGGCACTGGGGGTGGAAGAAGACAGCAAGGGCTCAGTGCACCCTTCCCGGAGCAGGAATTCTTCCCCTGACCCCACACCCAGGGGGAACCTCCGGAGGGCTCCCCCACCCCCTGACTGGGCTCAAGGCCCGGAATCCAGGGAGTTTTGAATATCCCAGGAACGTGGGGTCCACAGGGGGAACTTTGTATACGAGGCTGCTGACTCACCCCGACGCCCCCACCTGATGCTTGCCTCACAGACAGGAGGGGGACAAGAGGGCTGGTGAGACACGGCTGTGGTTCCGGGGGGTTCCGGGGGGCTGACGGCTGTGGCCCTGGAGCCAAAAGTTCCCAGGAGATCCTGGAGCCGGGCGCCTAGAGCCCTGGGTCTGAGGGAGCAGAAGTCTAGGGGGTTCCGTGTTAGGGCGAGGAGGGGCTGGGGTCTTGGACTCTGGGTCTGAGGGAGGAGGGGGCTGAGGGGCTTGAACTCCTGGGTCCAGAGGGAGAAGAGCACTGGGATCCCAGACTGCTGGGTCTTGACGGAGGGTGGGGTGCAGGTGCAGACTCCTGAGTCCTGA
>SJYW01034769.1:239199-254129 GCA_006410735.1 Raphicerus campestris | reverse complement strand
CCCATGCCCTTCTGTTCTCTGGGAATTCCTGCTTAAAAGCCAGAGTTCTGTGTTTAGACAGTTTAATGTGGACCTTTTGTTTTTTAATCTTTCAGCTGCATTGTGAGGCATGTGGGATCTTGGTTCCCCAACCAGAGATTGAAAACCCATGTCCCCTGCATTGAAAGTACAGTCTTCACACTGGGCTGCCAGGGAAGTCCCATGGATCTTTTGTTTTTAGATACTATTTCTGTTAGTTTATTCATGCCATGTCACCTACACATATAGAAAATAATCCATGACCAGAATGGTACATAAAATTATTTAAATAAGCAGTAAGTCATCCGGAGAAGGCAGTGGCACCCCACTCCAGTACTCTCGCCTGGAAAATCCCCATGGATGGAGGAGCTTGGTAGGCTGCAGTCCATGGGGTCACTAAGAGTTAGACACGACTGAGTGACTTCATTTTCACTTTTCACTTTCATGCACTGAAGGAAATGGCGACCCACTCGTGTTCTTGCCTAGAAAATCCCAGCGACGGGGGCACCTGGTGGGCTGCCGTCTACAAGGTTGCACAGAGTGGGACACGACTGAAGTGACTTAGCAGCAGCAGCATCTAGGGAGAAGGGGGGCAGAGCTGTCCAATGCCCCTCCTTGAGTGGGAAAGACTGGCAGGGGGGTGGGAAGAGACACTAGCTCAGACTGCAACCCCCACATGACTCAGTACAGACTCTGACTTTGCTGTCCCATCCCCAAAGGCCCTAGTCGCTCTATGTATGGGACCTGTGCTGTGGTGGCATTACAGGTGGGCAACGCCTCACTTTCCCTGCCCCCAGTCAAGCCCAAATCCAGTCACTCGGCTCCTACAGCCCCACATCATCCATCTGGGATGAATTAAAGGTGGTTACACAATCTGCAGCTAGTTGCAGTTTCAAACTATTTAATTGGGGATGAGGGAGATACAAATAACAGTTTTCCCTCTTTCCTGTTAATTTCTTTTTAAAACAATAGATCTATTATTGTCTGATTTGACTGTTTCCCTGAAGGCTTTTGTGTCCTCCAAAGACTGAAGTTCCAAATGAGCATCTTCTGGGTCCTGTTTCTCAGAGTCCTTTGCCTTTCCAGGGAGGAAAGTCCAGGGCTCCCATCCCAATCAGATGCGCGTCCCACCAGCCACAGAGCTCCCATGGCCCTGGGGCGGGCGTAAGCTACTCTCAGAGCTCCCCCCGCGCATGCCGGATGTAGTGTTGGTGCAGCCCTGCTTCCTGGGCAAAGTCCTGACCACACTCGGTGCAGGCAAAGGGGCCAGGAAGGGTGCGGGCCTCGTGTGTCTGGCGATGCCGCCTCAGAGAAGCAGCCTGCCCGAAGGTCTTGCCACAGTCGGGACAGGGGAAGGTGGGCGGTGTGGTGATGGGTGCAGCCGGCTGGGAGGGCCTGGTCAGTGGACCGTGGCCGCGCTGGTGGGTGATCAGGGCCTTGGAGGAGGGGAAGGATCGGGCGCAGGTGAAGCAGATGAAGAGAACCCCCTGCAGCTTCTGGGCCACGAAGTCCGCTGGGTGCTCCCGCTTCATGTGGCGCTCCTGGAACTTGGAATCGGCGAAGGTGATGAGGCAGCGGGTGCACTCCAGGGCCCCCAGGTGGCCTGAGGACGTGGGGAAGAGGTTGGGAGAGGCCAGCAGGTGTAGCGAGGGCCTCTCCCAGCCCCAGAATCATGCCGACAACCAGCATGCAGGACTTGACTTGCTCTGTGCCAGGTGATAGGCCAGGCCTGGACGGCAGACTTACTGGACCTATTTTGTGAATGAGCAGACCGGGGCTGCAAAAGTTGAAGCAACTTGCTGACTGTCATGAAGCTGGGAAGTGAAATGGTGGAGTCAGGACTGGAACCCAGGCAGTCTGCCCTTCTGACAGAGCTATATGATTAGGGCATAGCCTCTGGAGCCAGACTGCCTGGAACTGACTTCCCCTGGCAAGTGGAAACAGTGTTTTCATCTGGAAAAAGGGGTAATCACTATATTAGTATCCACCTCATAGGGTTGTTGGAAGGAATAAATGAATGAACTTATAGTGTTTAGAACGGTGCTACACAATGGTTTGCAATAATTATTGTTGACACAGAAGAAACCCCACAGCCAGGGGCTGGCCTGGCACAGCTAGGCCGTGGCATTCTCCTGGTGAGCATAAACAATTCCACAGAACAGTCAAGGCCGTACTGTGACTGGGGCGAATCGAGACCACACCATGGTGCCGTTCTGAACACAGACAAAACGTGAACATTGTCTGGGCCACGAGAAATGGCCAGACAGCCCTTTGTCCTGGCTTACGTGCCTGCTGCAGTCTGGCCAGTCAGAGCTGGAGCGTTCCCTTGTTCCTCCCTCCTCCTAGGTCAGATTTATTAAGTGAGCCAGCCATCTAAGAGCCCCTGCTTCCTGGCAGCCTCTATCCAGAGCAAAACCCCTTTCTTGAACCCTTCCCCAGTGCAACCACAAGCCCAGATCCTATAATAAGTCCTTTCTTATGAGATGCCCCACAGTGTGTGTACTTCCTCAGCAGTAAGCCCGATTTGTGTTCCTGGCGATCTCCAGCTAGAGAGCACTGACGCTGGCTTTCACTGTTATAAATACTTAACCTCTCTTTGCCTCAGTTCCCTCACTTCATATGAAAGTGATAATTATCAATTTCATAGAGTCTGTTAGGAGGACGGGCTGAGACAAGTGTTGAAATCTTAGAATGCACCTAACACGTAATTAGCATTCAGTAGAAGCTGTTGCTGTTCTGTCAAATTGGCTACCTTCATTAATATTAAGCTTTCTCCTTTTCTGCCGCTAATCCTCAAACCAGCCAGCCCTGTGAGGTGAGGAGTGGCCACCCCTTTTCACAGACAGGAAAACTGAGGTCCAAGGCGCACTGAAAGTCCGGGGCAGGGTTGGGACTGGGGCTCACTGCTCTTCCCAGTCATTTCTCCCACCCCAAGCCTCTCTGGATGCCACTCTGCCTTTGAAGTGCATCCCTTTCATATTTATGTGGACAGAGCAGGGAGCTCTGTTCCTTGTTACCTCTGAGGGTAACAAGGGTCGGGGTCCTGAGAGGGCAGCTCAGGGACCATCAACAGCTCCTTCCTAATGAGTAAGTCCCCACAATGCTTTGAACACTGAGATGCTATAGAAGTCCTTTTAGCATCACAGCTCCTGCAACCCACCCTCCTTTGGTCAGCAGTACTCACAGATGTCACCTCCCGGACTTTGGGATCTTCTTTCCTTGGACGAATCCTGCTGCTCCATGGTTTGTTTGGAGTGCCCGTCCTCCATGGTGACTGGGACCCCTCTGGTCAAGAGAGGAGCACGCATGGCAGAATAGTAAATCAAGTGAAGTCGCTTATCTATAGCCAAATTTAGAGGGCCCGCTAATCCTGTGATCTTTGACAGGCTTACTTTGCCAGTCTTGACTTCCATGAGATAACATCTCTTTGAATTCTAACCTGACAGCTCTCACTAGAGAATTCAACCTTCCAAAAGATTCAACTCCTCAGCTCTGTGACTTCTCTTAGCGCCTTCTCACTTGCGTCAGACCTCTGACCTATGCCTGCTACATCAAACTAACTCCCTGAACACAGAGCTAGGGACCCCTGATCTTTGGACACCAGCCTCATCCCCTTCTCTCCCACCTGTCTTGAGGCAGGTAGTGGTACCCACGCTTTAGCCCGCCTCCTCCCGAGAGACATCTTTCTCTGACATCCCGAAACTCATTCCATCCTGAGACCCCGCTTCCCACACGCGCTTTCAGCCGTTGTAACCCGCTGCCCCCAAGCACTGCCCTCGGCTCCCTCCCGAGGCCAGTAGCCCAGGTCTCTGCTTTTCTCCAAGACAGCAGAAGGGCTGCCTTTCGTTGCGCCTGTCAGCTGCTCGTCACAGCGCCGTCACCCGAAGGGAAACGGGATAGGGCCCACCGAGTCTCAAAGTCCCGAGGCTTTCCACGGCCTTTCGCCTGATGAGCCTTTCGAAGCCCGGATCTTGGATTGCCATCCGACTGCAATGATGCAGTCCCACCAATTCGGTCTTCAAAATAACGTGGGGGTCCTTCCCTGCACCGGGGTGCGTAATGATGACGTTGCACGCAACGCTCGCCAGACAGACCGGTGCTTACTGCGCAAGCGTGTTAGGCGCTTCTGGAGCGCACGCGCTTTGGCTCCCTCATTGTTCTAGGACCTGCGACCGCTGAGAGCGAGCGAGGGCTCATCTGTCGTTCTGCGCAAGCGCAGCACAGGGCTGTCTCCCCGAGGTCACGCTTTCAAGACACACCTCCTCCTAAAGGGAATGACGTCAGGTTAGAACCCCTGGAAAGCGTCTGGACGTCCCCGAATCCCGGCGCTCTAGCCTCTTAGGCCTCCGTTCCCGGACCCCAGAGCGGGGGCTTCTCAGGGGCAGACCAGCTGCTACCAACTGTGCTGTCCCTTGTGCTGGCTGTTTGCTCGGTTGGTGATTTGGAAGGGAGGAGTGAGGGTTTAAAAACATCTGTATCCCAGAGGGGGTTGGGAGCTGAGGCCAATTTCTGAGTTTTTGAAGCGGAAAAGGAAAGCCATCCAGAAGGAGGGCGGACGGGACTCCTGGGTCCCTGGGG
This sequence comes from Raphicerus campestris, assembly GCA_006410735.1. Classification (NCBI taxonomy): domain Eukaryota; kingdom Metazoa; phylum Chordata; class Mammalia; order Artiodactyla; family Bovidae; genus Raphicerus; species Raphicerus campestris. Next base: position 249,533 of record SJYW01034769.1, on the reverse strand, counting down.
AATAGAGGCTGGGCGCCAGATTTCTGGCTGCCTGGGAGTGGTACCCGAGAACGAAAGAAAGGGACAGAATAATTGGCTGAAATGTGAGACCGGAGTAGGGAAGCTAGAAAAGAATAAGGTTGGGTGCTCCGTGACCCAGGTCTTCCTCTCTCTTTGCTTCCCAGCTATGCCTCCGCCGCGAGGTGACGTGACCGTCTTATTCCTGGGGCCTCCGGGCTCCGGAAAATCTGCGCTGATTGCAGCGCTGTGCGACAGAGATGTGGAGACGGTCGAGATCCCCGACGGCCGGCCGGATTCCGGGCTCCCCAGCCTGCGAGCTGCAGGCCCAGGCCTTTTCCTGGGCGAGCTGAGCTGCCCACCCGCAGAGCCGGGGCCCTGGGCGGCGGAGGCCAACGTGCTGGTACTGGTGCTGCCAGGCCCCGAGGGCAATGAGGAGCCCTTGGCCCCGGCGCTGGGGGAGGCAGCACGGGCCGCCCTGGCCCGAGGGACCCCGCTGCTGGCTGTGCGAAATCTCCGACCCGAAGAGTCACAGAATGAAGCCCAGGCCCGGGATCAGACCGCGGCCCTGCTGGACAGCGCCGGGTTGGGCGCCGCGGCTCTCTTCTTGCCACGGACCGACTGCCTCAGCACCGACGGCTGCGAGGAGCTGGAGCGCCTGCGAGCGGCGCTGCGGAGCCAGGCCGAGTCGCTGCAGAGGTAAGCGCGGAGCTTCTGGGTGGGTGGAAGAGGCCTGGAGCTTTATTTACTCTATACCTCCACCCTAAGGTGCTCTTTGAAGTCAGCCGCAGCAAGTTTGTGACCTTAAAGAGATTATCTGCTGAAAGCCCTGCTCCAGATCCTGCCCTGAGTGCAGGTCGTGAGGTCCACGACGCCCCACCTCAAGCTAGCGCTCTGTGCTTTTGTCATCTAGGCCCCATCCAAGGGTCAGCTGGAAGTCCCAACCTGTCATCCAGCCTGCTCCTGCTAGCACTCTGAGGTCAAAAGTCCCGCTACCCTGCCAGAATTCTAGGAGGGGCCCGGACCTAAAGCCCAAACACTGCCCCCAAGCCAAGGTGTGAAGGAAGGCTTGCTCTCTGCATCCAAACTGGTGATCCCCATGAAATTTGTACCCGAAGACTCCATTCTCCAGTCTTCACTTTCCTCCTCACCATCTTCTTGGTTCTCAAGGGATCGCAGTCTCCAGAGAGCCCACCCTCAGTGAGCTTTGTCGTTTAGAGGGCCCGCCCCCATTTCATTTCTCTAATCCCCTCCCTCTTCTTTCTGTACCCACTTGCTGGCTATCTCCTGTCTCCCCCTGCCCCCTCAAGTGGCCTTGCCTCCTTTTGGAGAGGTTGAAAGAGCCTCAGGGAGGGGCAGCAACTCTAAGCCCATCACCCTTCTTTTTGCCTTAGCCCCAGGCCCTTGCTAAGAACTATTAAATGAGGCTTCTCCCCTCATTGGACTTTACACTCCTGCTAACGCCTCTGCCCAAGAAAGAGCACCTTTGTTGACCTTGCCCACCTAGAGCATTTAGTCCAGGATTTTCATTTAGTCCTTCAATTCATTTGGGATTCTTTTGCCCTAAGGCTCACTCTCTGTGAGTTTTGCCCCACCCAGCATGGCTTTTTCTTAATCCTGCAGGTCCTTTGGAAAGCCCAGCTCCCAATGAGTGTAACCCTTGGGGAGACTTAGCCAGTTCCCCATTTTCAGCTCTCTTGGAAGCCAGATTTCAATCCAGCAGTCCCTCCCTTGCTTTAGGCAATGATGGAGACCTGGGTTCGGTCCCAGGGTCGCAAAATCCCCTGGAGAAGGAAATGGCAAGCCACTCCAGTATTCTTGCCTGGAAAATTCCATGAACGAAGGAGCCTGGTAGGCTACAGTCCATGGAATCGCAGAGTGGACACGAGTGAGCCACTTTACTTTCCTTCCTAGCCTCGGTGCCATTAATCTGGCCCCTCCCTTTCTTGCTTCAAACTCCACCTTGTCATTTTAGCCTGGTCCGACCACCTAGGCTAGCTCTCCAGCCTTGAGCCCCTCTTCTGCCTTTGACCCTATCCCTCCCTATCCCCCTGCAGGCTCCTTCCACCAGCTCAGGATGGCTTCGAGGTGTTGGGCGCTGCGGAGTTGGAGGCTGTGAGGGAGGCCTTTGAGACTGGGGGCCTGGAGGCGGCCCTGTCGTGGGTTCGGGCCGGCCTGGAGCGACTGGGCAGCGCACGCCTGGACCTGGCCGTGGCCGGTAGGGCTGACGTGGGCCTTGTGTTGGACGTGCTCCTCGGGTTAGATCCTGAAGATCCGGGTGCAGCGCCTGCTGCAGCGCCTGCAGGGCCCACGCCCTACCCGGCCCCAGAGCGCCCCAACGTGGTGCTCTGGAGCGTGCCTCTGGGCTCCGTGGACACCACCGTCGCCCCGTACCCGACCACCCACTACGACGCTCTCATCCTTGTCACCCCGGGCCCCCCCACTGAGAAGGACTGGGCCCAGGTCCGGCCCTTGGTGCTCCCGGATACACCACTGGTCTGCGTGAGAACAGATGGGGAAGGCGAAGACCCAGAGTCTCTGGAAGAAGAGGAAAAGGCAGAGAAGTCTGGCAGCGAGAGCTTAGAGAACCCAGACGGAGAGGGGTTTGAGACTGCCCGCAGTGATGGAAAGGAGAACCGCGGCCCTGGATTGCAAAAGGGAGGCAGTGGGGAAGGTTCAAAGGAAGCAGGCACGGAGAGTGTGCAGCCAGTGGGTGTCAGCGCGAAGAAATCCGGCAGCGGGGACTCAGAGCGCGCGGCTGCCCTGAGCCCCGAGGACGAAACGTGGGAGGTGCTAGAGGAGGCGCCGCCGCCCGTGTTCCCGCTGCGGCCGGGCGGGCTCCCGGGGCTATGCGAGTGGCTGCGGCGCGCGCTCCCCGCGGCCCAGGCGGGGGCGCTGCTGCTCGCGCTGCCGCCCGCGTCTCCCCGCGGGGCCCGGACCAAGGCTGCTGCGCTGCGGGCTGGGGCGTGGCGGCCGGCCCTGCTGGCCAGCCTGGCGGCAGCGGCGGCCCCAGTCCCAGGGCTGGGCTGGGCGTGCGATGTGGCTCTCCTGCGGGGTCAACTAGCGGAGTGGCGGCGAGCGCTGGGGCTCGAACCCGCGGCACTAGTCCGACGCGAGCGCGCGCTGGGCCTGGCGCCCGGGGAGCTGGCCAAGCGGACGCGCTTCCCGGGCCCGGTGACCCGAGCCGAAGTGGAAGCGAGGCTGGGCTCGTGGGCGGGCGAGGGCACTGCCGGGGGCGCGGCGCTGGGCGCGCTCTCTTTCCTGTGGCCGGCGGGCGGCGCTGCGGCCACTGGGGGCCTGGGCTACCGCGCGGCGCACGGCGTCCTGCTGCAGGCGCTGGACGAGATGCGCGCAGACGCCGAGGCAGTGTTGGCGCCGCAGGTGCCCGCGCAGTGAGAGCTGCGCTGAGCGCCGGGGCTTCCGGGTGTGCCCAGGGTCCCAGCTGTCTGCCTCTGCCAGGCCGGAGGACTCAAGACCCGGTGAGAGGGAGGGCTCGGGGTCCAGACTCTAGCATGGGATGTCTGGGCCTGAGAGATCGCAGAGCGGGGGGTCCGTCAGTCAGAATCCTGGGTGCTTGAAGGGAATGAGGGCTCTGACTAGGGCGTGGAGTGGGTGACGTCTGGTCACCAGGATTCCTGGGTCCTGAAGGGAAATAGAGTTCTGGGGACGGGACTCCTGATTTCTCTGGGTACCATCAGACTGGAACTCCTCAAGAGAGTTGAGGGTTTGGACTCCTCAGAGGGGGCTATCTTGGACTCTCAAGAGTGGAAACTAGATCTAATAGGTGTCTAGTCCCCTGGCGGAGGAGGAGGTGGAGGCCCTGATTGCTGATGAAGGCGGTCTCCTTCACACTAGGGATTCTGACATGGAGGAGGGGTGGTCTGGGTTCCCCAGGGAGCTGAAATCCTTGGGCTTCTGAGCCACAAAGGGATATAAGATCTAGGTTTCTGGGGATGGGGGGAAGGACGGTTCTCTGGACTCTCAGAATGCCTGCTCCCCAGAGGGCTGAGGTCTTTGCTTTCTAATTCATGGGTGGTGGAAGGTATCCATGTAGAGGACGGAACTGGGTGCTGTGTAAGAGAGCTGGAGACCCTGTGGTCCTCTTGGGAAATGGAGGGGTGTGATATTTGCCCCTCCAGAAGCCTGGGGGCACAGATTTCTTTCCCTGCTGTTGTGGGGAGGATGGTACCACAAAACACGAGAGGAAGCAAGAGTGTTCTGGGCATGGTTGGGCTGGGGAGTAGCCAGAGACCAGGAATGAGACTTTCTGACTATGGAAGGGCAGGAACCCATCCCTCAGAGGGAACCCAGAACCCATCCCCAGAATCCCTAATGGATTTGGATCCTGGTGGCTGCCCTCCTCTGAGTTTGACTGGAAGAGGATGTGACTGACCCCATTTTCTAGGTGCTGGGCAGTTATAGGGCTCTCTGGGGATTCTGTCCCTCTCTCCCTTAGGGGTTTCTATCGTTCTTGGGTCTTAGTGTCTTCTGTCATTAAACCTGAACCGTTTCTGGCCTTGCTATTTTGTATACCTGCCTTTTGGGAAATGCAGCCGTACTGCTGGACTAATCCAAACACTTCGTGTGGCTACCTCAGGTGTCCCCAAGAGAGACACAGAGAAGGCCACAGTGAGCCAGGCGCCCACAGAACAGCTGGGCAGGTGTTCCAGCCCATGGGAATGTGTCGCAGGGAGGCGAAGGCAGAAACCGCAGTGCCTCGGATGTTCCAGGCTGCCAGCTGCCAGCAGAGGAGAAGAGACAGGCCACAGAACTCTTTAATGCCAAAAAGAGAATGGGGCGGTGGGGGCGGGGGCAATCTGCAGCTGAGAGGCCATCCGGCAGAATCTCTGTTATGTTAGATGGGGAAAGCAAAGCACAGAGAGGGCAGGCTCTAGGCCCAACAGCACACAGCAAGTTTCCTCCGTGCCTCTTTTCATTTCCTGCCCTTTGTCATCCTCATCTTCCTTCTGATGCTTGAGTGGGCCACCTGGGGTCATGCCTCAGGACCTTTATAGTTTCCGTTATTTCTGCCCAGAATACTCTGCTCCCAGATCTACTTGCCAATCAGATCTCAGCACAAATGTCCCCTCAAGAGGGACCTTTCCTGACCATTGTATCTGAAGTCGCTCACACCTCACCCTTATTATTCATCTCCACTGAGTTGTTTTTTCTTTTCCTTGCAGCAATTATGATTTTAGAAAATTATTTATTTACCTGTGTATTGGCTGTTATCCCCGTGCGGTACCCTCAGCCCCTCAAATAGTGCCTGACATACAGAAGGTGCTTAGTAAATATTTAATTCATTAGTCAGTGGCAGAACTAGGGCTGGAACTTAGGTCGTCAGCCTCTTGCCCCGAGACAGGGAAAAGGTGGGAGATGGAGGAGAAACCTGTCAGAGGTCAGGGGTCTGGGAGGCCAGCACGACTTTGCCACGTCACTCTGGGTGACTTGAGCCTTGTGTTCCCACCCATGAAATGAAAGGGCTGGAGAACAAGCATAAACACTTATGAGACCCTATTTCCTTTGACAGCTGAAGACCAGGGTAACCGGTCTGAGGGGCAGGTAGCTAAGGGTTGGTACCCCCAGGTCTAACTAGAATTCCCACTACTGGCACAATTTGTCCCATCGAAGCTGAGATAGCCCAGATAGGGGAAAGCACTTCGCACTATACTGAATGGCTCCAGGCACTGTCCTCAAAGCTCTTTCGGCCTTAGGAAAATGTTCCTCATCCATTTCCATGATGCCGAGCGCAACACTGTCTCCCCACCTCAACTGTGGTTCAGGCCTCTGCGTCAACCCTGCCTGCCACAGGCAGAAACAGGAACACACAAAGCAGCTAATCCAGTAGAAACAGAACATCAGCCGCATGTTTCGTCACTCAGTTGTGTTGACTCTGCAACCCCAGGGATTGCGGCCAACCAGGCCCCTCTGTCCATGGAATTTTCCAGACAAGAATACTGGAGTGGGTCACCATTTTCCTTCTCCAGGGGATCTTCCTGACCCAGGGATTGAACCTGCGTCTCATGCATTGGCAGGTAGGTTCTTGGCCCCTAAGCCACCTGGGAAGCTCATGAGCCACACAGGTAGCTTAATATATTCCAGTAGCCACATTGAAAAAGGAAGAGGGAACAGATACAGATGACACCAATTCTAACGTCTCACATCAATATATCCAAAATATTATTTCAACATGTAATCAATATAGGAAAGAATTTTTTACGCTCCATCGTTGAAATCTGGTATGTATTTCTGTAGCACATCTCAATTCAGATGATGAATTTTCATCAGAAATACTCGATCTCTATTTAGATTTCATGAAACTCACATTTGAAGAAGTTGATTCCTATACCCACGCTGTCCCAGTGATGTTGCATAGTTTTCCAGTAATGAAGATGAGAAGCATTTTCTAAATTAATGAGAAGTGAGTTGCAGGTAAACTTTTCCCCCATTGCACCACAAACATGATGAGTAGACACAGCACTGGAGAAAAAAATCAACCTTAGTATCACCAGGAATTCTGTCTGCATTGCCGTAGGGCCAGACAGCCCTTTGACTATAAGCATGNTGGCAGAACTAGGGCTGGAACTTAGGTCGTCAGCCTCTTGCCCCGAGACAGGGAAAAGGTGGGAGATGGAGGAGAAACCTGTCAGAGGTCAGGGGTCTGGGAGGCCAGCACGACTTTGCCACGTCACTCTGGGTGACTTGAGCCTTGTGTTCCCACCCATGAAATGAAAGGGCTGGAGAACAAGCATAAACACTTATGAGACCCTATTTCCTTTGACAGCTGAAGACCAGGGTAACCGGTCTGAGGGGCAGGTAGCTAAGGGTTGGTACCCCTAGGTCTAACTAGAATTCCCACTACTGGCACAATTTGTCCCATCGAAGCTGAGATAGCCCAGATAGGGGAAAGCACTTCGCACTATACTGAATGGCTCCAGGCACTGTCCTCAAAGCTCTTTCGGCCTTAGGAAAATGTTCCTCATCCATTTCCATGATGCCGAGCGCAACACTGTCTCCCCACCTCAACTGTGGTTCAGGCCTCTGCGTCAACCCTGCCTGCCACAGGCAGAAACAGGAACACACAAAGCAGCTAATCCAGTAGAAACAGAACATCAGCCGCATGTTTCGTCACTCAGTTGTGTTGACTCTGCAACCCCAGGGATTGCGGCCAACCAGGCCCCTCTGTCCATGGAATTTTCCAGACAAGAATACTGGAGTGGGTCACCATTTTCCTTCTCCAGGGGATCTTCCTGACCCAGGGATTGAACCTGCGTCTCATGCATTGGCAGGTAGGTTCTTGGCCCCTAAGCCACCTGGGAAGCTCATGAGCCACACAGGTAGCTTAATATATTCCAGTAGCCACATTGAAAAAGGAAGAGGGAACAGATACAGATGACACCAATTCTAACGTCTCACATCAATATATCCAAAATATTATTTCAACATGTAATCAATATAGGAAAGAACTTTTTTACGCTCCATTGTTGAAATCTGGTATGTATTTCTGTAGCACATCTCAATTCAGATGATGAATTTTCATCAGAAATACTCGATCTCTATTTAGATTTCATGAAACTCACATTTGAAGAAGTTGATTCCTATACCCACGCTGTCCCAGTGATGTTGCATAGTTTTCCAGTAATGAAGATGAGAAGCATTTTCTAAATTAATGAGAAGTGAGTTGCAGGTAAACTTTTCCCCCATTGCACCACAAACATGATGAGTAGACACAGCACTGGAGAAAAAAATCAACCTTAGTATCACCAGGAATTCTGTCTGCATTGCCGTAGGGCCAGACAGCCCTTTGACTATAAGCATGGCCTTTTGCAAGTGAGTCAGCAAGTAGAATCTACCCGCAGGATTGTCCTGAGCATTCCACATAGACACGTTTGTGCCCTGTTCTCTCTTGTGTGCAGTGATAGACTTGCATCCCCTCCTGGAAGCCCTCAAACACTAGTCTCATCCCCGTGCCTTTGCTCAGGGTGCCCACCTCTCTGACACCATCTCTGACTTGCCCTGACATCTCTACCCTATGCTTCTCTGCCCTCCCGTCAAGAGGACTCCTGCCTGAGATCGACTCAGAAAGCAAGACCCAGTTTTGTTTCCTTGTGTCACTGTCCCTTGTAGAGTGTGCTGATTGTGTTTTAAGTAGTTGTGTTTCTGCACCCTTGGGTGTCACGACTATTTTTTTGACTGGTTGCCTTTTAAATCGTGACTTTTAAAGGGATTGAACTTTAGGCTCTGGAAGCAGGAAGCTGCCAGCGAGGCATCGGTCTCGGCACATCCAAACAAAAGACTGAAGACTCACTCGTGGAGGGACAACTGGCTGCCTTCAGGGTGAGTCTACATGGCACCTGCAGGCTGGAAGGCCCTTCAGGGCAGAAATTTTAGGAAACCTATGATGAATCTTGGTGTTGCCATCGCCAGAAGCAGAGGAGGAACAGAGCCTCATCAACTTAGATGAATTTCTGGACTTGTCTGGACTATGATAGACTTGTGTCCATTGAGATGAGGAATCATGAAGCCGGGAGACTCAAGGGTGGGTTGACCTGTGGTGCTTTTTGGAGGAGTGAATAAAAAAGTAGAAGTTCCATTGTGTGTGTGTTCATTGCAGGTTTAAGAGGAGGGGGAAGGTGCTTGGGATTCTGACTGTCAACTGAAGCCTAGANACCTGTGGTGCTTTTTGGAGGAGTGAATAAAAAAGTAGAAGTTCCATTGTGTGTGTGTTCATTGCAGGTTTAAGAGGAGGGGGACGGTGCTTGGGATTCTGACTGTCAACTGAAGCCTAGACCCCTGTGTCTGATGGAGGAGGGGTCCAAGGGTGAGGCCTCCTGGGTCCCTGAAGAGGAGGGATGGTGCGGGTGTGTGCAGGATAGAATTCCTGGGGCTGCAGTCCAGTGACTTTAATAAGAGTTTTGCCACCCTGGAGGAGGTGGGGTGGCCTAATAATTGTGTAACCTTGGGGGCTGTGATAGTAAACTTCTTAGCTCTAGAACTAGCATGGCCCACTAATGCCCCCAGTCTGTTCAGCATTTCTGCAGCCATGGCCTTGGGTAGACCCTTCTCATCCTGACTTTAGACCTGGTCTTTGGATCTGCTTGACTACTGGACTCACAGCAAACGTGATGCAAGCAGAGGCTTGACAAGTGTTCATGGATCAGGATGATCTCTCTTGCTGCCCTGGGGACCCGTGCCACCAGGACCACATGGGAAAGTCCAGGCTGACCTGCAGGGTGATAGATAACACATGGCCCAGTCAGCCAGGACACCCCAATTAATGTCAGCCCTCTGAAAGAGAGCTGCCTAGCTGACCAGCAGCTGAACCATCCTCCAGTTGATCCTAGACCAAATTGCCAACCCATGGAATAAGGTAAATAGAAGACAATTATTCTAGAGGCTTCTCTGGTGGTCCAGTGGTTAAGAATCTGCCTTGCAATGCAGAGGATTGAAATTCAACCCCTGGGGGTTAACCAAGTTCCCAGATGACACCGATCATCTGAGCCTGGGAGCTACAACTATAGAGTGTCCGTGTGCCACAAAAGGGATCCTGCATGACTCTGTGCTGCCAATGCAGGGGGCCCAGATTTGATCCCTGGTCAAGGAACTAGATCCTACATACCACAACTAAGAGGTCACATGCTACAGCTAAAGGTCTCAAATACCATCACTAAAGACTCCACATGCCAGAACTAAGACCTGGTACAGCCAAACAAATTTTCTTTAAAAAGTAAATAAATATACGTAAATAACCAAATAAATAAGTTTTCTTTAAAAAAAAAAAAAAGAGAGAGACTCTGCCTTGCAATGCAGGGAATTCAAGTTCAATCTCTAGCGGGGGAACTAAGATCCCACCTGGCGCAGAGCAACTGAGCCTGTGAGCTGCAGCTACCGAGTCCGTGCTCTGCAATGAAGCTCCTGCAAGAGTCGATGGAGGCCTTGTGAGCTGCAACTAAGACCCAATACAACCAAGTAAATAAAACTATATAAATATGTTTACATAGGCAATTACTCTAAGTGAGGTTTGGAGGGGCTTGTTATATAGCAAAGGATGGATAACTGATACAGGCGTGTCCTCTCTCTCCGCGATGTCTCTTTCTCTCTCTCAACAGGACCTAGTGATTAAAATCTTAACCTCTGTCACTTTTTAGCTGCATGGTGATGTCCAATGTGATGTTCCTTCTCTGAAGCTCAGGTTCTTCTGAAAACAGGGTTGAGAATAATAGTGCCTGTCACAAGGAGTGGTTGTGAAGGAAGATAAAGGAGAGCATTTTCAGTTCATGACCCTAAGAGATCATGTTGGTTACGAAACATGTCTGGCAGGGGTGGGGGTGGGGACC
>SJYW01034769.1:218834-238670 GCA_006410735.1 Raphicerus campestris | reverse complement strand
GGCAGGGGTGGGGGTGGGGACAAAGGGGGCCAGACTGCTCTTCCGCCTCTCCCCCTGGGGTTCACTAGGGATGGAAGGGGGAGCATCCTTCCCTACTCTACTGAGGTTGGTGCTAAACCATATGGTTTACTTTACTCCATGGATGTTAGTATCCCCAGCCTCCTCAGGGACCTCTGGTGCACTTGGGTTTTCTGCCCCTGTCATCTGCCATGAGAAAGACATTAGCCAGGGAGCCACAGATCCCAGAACACTGAAACCCCATGGAGAACTAGTCCCTCTCCCAAACTGGAGCGAAACCTACCAGTTCATAACCTGAAACAGAGCTGCCCCAGATACCTACAAACCATAGGAAGCAGAATGCATTTTGTTACAAGTCTCAGTTTGGGGATGGTTTGTTAATATAACATTATCATAGCATTAATTGACTAATGTTCAGTCGCTCAGTTGTGTCCAACTCTTTGCATCATCGTGGACTGCAGCACTCCAGACATCCCTGTCCTTCACCATCTCCAGGAGCTTGCTCAACTCATGTCCATTGAGTCACTGATGCCATCAAACCACCTCATCTGCTGTTGTCCCTTTCTCATCGTGCCTTCAATCTTTCCCAGCATCAGGGTCTTTTCTAGTGAGTCAGTTCTTTGCATCAGGTGACCAGTGTATTGGAACTTCAGCATCAGACCTTCCATTGAATATTCAGGGTTGATTACCTTTAGGATTGACCGGTCTGATCTCCTTGCAGTCAAGAGACTCTGAAGAGGTTTTTCCAGTACCACACTCCAAAAGGATCAGTTCTTTGGCGCTCAGCACTCTTTGTGGTCGAACTCTCACATCCATACATGGCTACTGGAAAAAACCATAGCTTTGACTATATAGACCTTTTGTCAGTAATACAACATTGTTGTTTTAAACCACTGAGTTTAGGGACTTCTTAGCATAATTCAGTCTATCCTGATAGATGCCAAGGTCTACCACCTGCCAACTAATGCCTACTCAGCTATTAAGTAAGTGGCAGCTATTAGGACAGTAGCTATTTGGCCAGACACACTGTCTCTAGAATCAACACTGTCTTAAAGGTGCTAGTGCCTCTCCTCAGTCACTCAGTTGTGTTCAACTCTTTGTGACAGGACTGTAGCCTGCTAGGCTCCTCTGTCCATGGGATTCTCCAGGCAAGAATGCTGGGGTTGCCATGCCCTTCTCCAGGGGATCGTCCCAACCCAGGGATCGAACCTGCTTCTCCTGCATTATTAGGCAGATTCTTTCCCATCACAGCAACCAGGGGAGCCCCATTTAAGGTGCTAGGCACTGAACTAAGTCCTTTTTTAGTTTTCTTTCATTTGACCCTTCAAATAGCTCTGTGAGGTTATAAATATTAATATCCACCCCTTACAAACATGAAATGGAGGCAAAAAGAAATTAACCAGGAGAGGTGATCATGCACTCTGGAGTCTGACCCTCCCAACTGTTTGACCAAAGGCAAGTGACACCACAATCTGTGCCTCAGTTTGTTCCTCTGTAAAATGGGGACAGTACTTTCAACCTCACGGAGTTGTGATTATGAAATGAGCTCTCTCATGGAAAACACTTAGCACAGGGACCCAGCAGGAAGTAATCCCTTAACAAAAGGTAGCATCTTCCCTCTCCTCATTCCAAAGAGGGGGTTCGACAGGGTTGAGACCCCTGCTTTTTGCATCCCATCTCCCTGAAATGCATCACATCACAAAGACTCAGGCTTGTTCTATTGATTCGTTTAATTTATAGACACGTGGGAAGCTATAGCTGAGAAGGACTAGAGACCAAACACCACATGGGCCTCAGTTCTTCACTCAGCTTTGCCAGAAGCCTGGGGGCTTGGAAGACAGCTGATCTTGTTGATGGTCAACAAATGAGAGCCTGAGGGCACCAGAGTCCCAGGCTTGATGTGGCAGGTGTTCTCCGTAGCACATCCCTGGGAAGCAAATTTGACACCTGCTGGAGGGGATGTCAGACTAGAATCAGGATCTCCAATGCTTCCCACTCCCAATCCAGAGGTCATGCCCCAGCCACCTTCCTCCATTTCTCTGCAGCCACTTTCTCCCTAAGAATCTGGAATAATGAGGCTCCAGTTCTGGGGGCCTCTGGGAACCCTGTGCCCTCCTCCCAAAATCCAGGTGCCCCTCACCAGGGTGCATGAGGCCAGTCATGGTGACACAGGGGGTTTCTTCACCAAAACAGAGCATTTCCTCAGTCGGGGTGCATGTTTCCTTGAGGAAGGTGGAGCAGGAAGGACACCGGAGGCCATTCTTTGTCAGATTTCTCCTGAACACTGGGGAGGAGGGTAGAGGGTAAGATGCACGGGGACATTGGTCCCTTTCCCAACCTTACAACCGGCACAGGGACACCAGTCGCTAACCTACACTGCATTTTTAGAAAATAATATTTATTTGACTGGATCTTAATTGCGGCCTGTGGAATCTAGTTCCCTGACCAGGGATCCAACNTCCTCATTCCAAAGAGGGGGTTCGACAGGGTTGAGACCCCTGCTTTTTGCATCCCATCTCCCTGAAATGCATCACATCACAAAGACTCAGGCTTGTTCTATTGATTCGTTTAATTTATAGACACGTGGGAAGCTATAGCTGAGAAGGACTAGAGACCAAACACCACATGGGCCTCAGTTCTTCACTCAGCTTTGCCAGAAGCCTGGGGGCTTGGAAGACAGCTGATCTTGTTGATGGTCAACAAATGAGAGCCTGAGGGCACCAGGGTCCCAGGCTTGATGTGGCAGGTGTTCTCCGTAGCACATCCCTGGGAAGCAAATTTGACACCTGCTGGAGGGGATGTCAGACTAGAATCAGGATCTCCAATGCTTCCCACTCCCAATCCAGAGGTCATGCCCCAGCCACCTTCCTCCATTTCTCTGCAGCCACTTTCTCCCTAAGAATCTGGAATAATGAGGCTCCAGTTCTGGGGGCCTCTGGGAACCCTGTGCCCTCCTCCCAAAATCCAGGTGCCCCTCACCAGGGTGCATGAGGCCAGTCATGGTGACACAGGGGGTTTCTTCACCAAAACAGAGCATTTCCTCAGTCGGGGTGCATGTTTCCTTGAGGAAGGTGGAGCAGGAAGGACACCGGAGGCCATTCTTTGTCAGATTTCTCCTGAACACTGGGGAGGAGGGTAGAGGGTAAGATGCACGGGGACATTGGTCCCTTTCCCAACCTTACAACCGGCACAGGGACACCAGTCGCTAACCTACACTGCATTTTTAGAAAATAATATTTATTTGACTGGATCTTAATTGCGGCCTGTGGAATCTAGTTCCCTGACCAGGGATCCAACCCCTGCATAGGGAGCATGGAGGCTTAGTCACTGGACCACCAGGGACGTCCCTGGACACTGCAGTTTACAGGAGAAGAAAACAAGGCTCAGTGCCAGGAAGACGCTTGTCCTGGTGGCAGTGCAGGTCAGTGACAGGTGCTCACAGCTGGCTCTGGAGGGGAGGGGTGGGCAGGCAGGGACTCCAGCCGCGGGGCTCAGCTGGGGCTTACCAGGCAGGGGACTGTGGTTGCAGCCATTGCTCTGGCAGCAGCGCGTGTCGGACCCCATGTATTTCTCTGGAGCCACGGTGATGGAGAGGAATGCCGGGTCACACTCGCTGGATTTCGAGCACCCCTTGTAGCTGGTCACGTCCACGGAGCCCTCTGCATCATGAGAGTGGACAGAGGACTCAGGAGCCCTGGTCTGGACCCTGGTCCTGGGGTATTTCCATCACCTTACAGCTTCCCCAGCCCACTGCTCTCTAGAGAGGCCTCTTCCATCTCCCCAAAGTCATACACCCTTATCTGTCTGGGGCAAGGCCTGGAGGGCTTATTGTACCAAGTCCTTCCTCCCTCTGCCACTGGCTGTGCTGGTCTCTCCTGAGGGTCCCTTCAGCTCCACAGCCACCTCGCTGCCATTCTCTAAAGGTCACACCTGGAGAGGACTTTTCTAGGCCACCTATGACTACCCCCAGACCTGTGTGAAATGGTCTCTTCCAGCCTTCAGCCCTGCCCTGCCCCCTGGAATTCCTTCTACCAAATCCTAGGATGCAGCCCTCAGCCACCACCCTATAACACCCGTCTCCTTCTTCGTCTAAGATTTCCCAGGGTCACTCCCCAGACTTCCTAGCTATGATCTCTTGCTGCCCTCCTTGGCTATTCTCAGGTCTTGCCTGAAGTGGCCTCTTCCAGTCTCCCTGGCCTTCCCCTTCCCACCAAGGTTGGTCTCCTCCAGCCCTAGGGTTTCTGCTCTGTACCCCAAGTGCTTGGGTGGGTGGGTGCTCAGTCCTGTCTGTCTCTTTGCAAACTCATGGACTGAGTCCTTGGATTATCTGTCCTTCTCTCTCTCTCTCTTCTCTGTTCCAATACTGGGGCTTCCNAACTGGGACCATCACCAACACACATCTCACAGCTTAGTGAGTATCCTGTGGTATAGAGAGCAGGGGTCTAGTGAATGCTGGTATAGTCTTTGGGCCACAGCTTCCTGGTCCTGAGGGGAATGGGGTGGAGGGGGGATGTGAAGGAAGAGGGACAGGTGTCTCCCTGGCTCTTCATGGGCGGGACATTGGTAGCTGAACAGGGATCTGTCTGAAGCTTGGCAGGGATGCCATAGTGCTGTCAGCAAAGCTGCTTTCCGGTTGGGGGCGGAAGCAGTTCAGACCAGGGAGCAAATTTACCTAATTACAAGGCTGGGGACTTTGGATGCTAGACCCCCTGAGCAAGCCTGGGGACAGTGAGGGGTCCTGCTGAAGATTACCATGGACTTAAAACATTTTCCTCATCTTTTAATTTTTTTTTTCTATTTTTGATTTGCTGGGTCTTCTTGCTNGTCTCCAGCACCTCTTATAGGAAACTGAGAAGGGGCGGGTCTGGACCCACCTTACCCCTAGGCTAAGAAATTGTGTTTGAAGACCTAGGGGTTGGTCTCTGTGGTTCTGAGAGGGAGAGGCAGAACCAGAATCCAAAAGGAACATGGGCATCTTGTGCCCAGCCCCTTCCTCCATGGGGACCCCAGGAATCTGGGCTTCAAAACCTGTCTCTGTCAGGTCTCACCCACTATGTCTGCTTTTTTTCTAATCTAAAGCCCAAGATCAGAATCAAGTCATTTTGTTTCCTGTACGTAGAGCAGCTGCTAGGACTGAGAAACGGCCTCCCTTCTCTCCCTTCCCAAGGAGATGCCCAGTGTGGTTGAGGCCCTAGCCCTATAGGAGCTCCCAGAAAGTCCAGGCTTGTTCTGCGGGGGCATGCTTGGCTCATACTCCCTTTTTTGTCTACAGTTTCGCCTCCACTCCAGAATCCACCTGGGTCTTTCGGAGACTGAACAGAGAGGTTCTTGTCATTAGACCGGGATGGGCATGGTAGGAGAAAGATGCCCAGATATTTCACTGGAAAAGTGAGACATAGTTGAAAACAGTCAAGGCTGGGTGTGTGTCTGGTTCAGGCACATTTGTGTTTTATTGAGGTCCTTTACACACTATGTCTACCTCAGGCATGATCTCCAGAGGTCAGAGATTTTTTTCGTGTGTTTGTGTGTGTGTATGTGTGCGTGTGTGGTGGGCGTTATGAGAGTAGCCAGCCATTGGTGGAAGGGATCCTATTGCGATAGGCTCCGGGCTTCCTGAAAAAAATCCACTCAAGTTTGCTGGCCTCTTGCTTTCCAGGCTTCAGCTGGGGTGCTGAGGATGGCAAATTTCTGCTGGGGACCAATCCTGCAGGCCAAGCCGGTTGCTGGGAAAGCCTGGTGTGAAAGTGACAGGGAGGAGGGGCGAGAGAGCGGTTTGGCCAGAGCCAGGTGGGGAAAAGCTCGTTGCTAGGGAATTCAGCGGCTCTAGCTGCTCTCGGGGGAGAAGGCAGTGGCAACCCACTCCAGTACTCTTGCCTGGAAAATCCCACGGACGGAGGAGCCTGGTAGGCTGCAGTCCACGGGGTCGCTAGGAGTAGGACACGACTGAGCGATTTCACTTTCGCTTTTCACTTTCATGCATTGGAGAAGGAAATGGCAACCCACTCCAGTGTTCTTCCCTGGAGAATCCCAGGGATGGGGGAGCCTGGTGGGCTGCCGTCCGTCTATGGGGTCGCACAGAGTCGGACACGACTGAAGCGACGCAACAGCAGCAGCAGCAGCAGCAGCAGCAGCAGCAGCAGCAACAGCTGCTCTCGGGAGAGACGGGAGAGACGCACTAGGCATGCGCAGTGGTGACGTAACTGCAGGCACGCCGTGGTTTGAGCGGCCAAGCCTTGTGCGCTTGCGCAGGGAAGCCCGCGTGGGGCGCAGCAGCTGAGCCTCCTAAACTCACGCATCCCTGCGTCGTCTTTGTCAGGCGAAGCCCACACGACGTTGACATGCTGGAGATCCACCTCCGCCATGTGGTGTCCTGCAGTAGCCAAGACTCCTTAAGTGACTGGTGTGGGGGAGGNGCCTCATAAACTCACGCATCCCTGCGTCGTCTTTGTCAGGCGAAGCCCACACGACGTTGACATGCTGGAGATCCACCTCCGCCATGTGGTGTCCTGCAGTAGCCAAGACTCCTTAAGTGACTGGTGTGGGGGAGGGTGGAAGAATAAAGGAACTCGTGAGGGGGCTCTAGGAGAACTTCTGGAGTCTCAAAAGTAAAATCCGTATCCGGGGTGCCAAGAAGAAAGAGCTTGATTGGTGTTCTTGAGAATTGCAGTTTGGGAGACACAGATTCCGGTAATCTTGAGTGTTGGCAGAGCCAGTCAGGGGCTTATGAGGACATAGGTCAGCACATTGTTAAGGTCCTGTGGAGAGAATTCCAATTGACTGTGATACACGTAAAGGAATATTTGACTTTAAAGAAGGGGCTGTCATGAGTTTCTGTAGTATAAGGGTCTGATCAGTATCTTGAGTTTCTGGCACATATTCTGGATGCCTGTGTGAATATAGTAAGTGGTCAAATGATCAGATCCCATTGTGGCCTAGACCTCCAAGGTCAGAATTTCTCAGTGGCCCCACCCTCCACCCTTGCTGGTCATCTTAGAGAACACTTTTAGCAATGCTGACTTCATTTTGGTTTTCCTTTCACGAAGGAGACTTTGTGGAATTCTAAGGAGGGTCATGGGAGAATTTCTGGGAGGCCATAAGAGTATTCTGGAGAGATGTGGAATAGAGGATTTTCCAGAGAGAAAAGGAGGGAGGGGGCACTTCCTGGGAAAGATCAGAGGTGAATTTCCAGAGGAAAATATAGGGGACTCCAGGCAGAGTGTGGGGGGATTTATTTTTTTTTTAATGAAAAAATTATTTAGCTTAATTAAAATGAAAGAAAGTTAAAAGTTCAGTTCCAGTTAATTAGTGACATTTCAAGTGTCCAGTAGCCACGTGTGCTTAAAGGTTACCATATTGAACACTGCAGCTTTAAAGAATTTGTTAGTAAGGCAGAGAAACTCCACATATGGAAAGAGTTTTAAAGTGTTCCCAATATATTGTTTATGCTCTATAAACCCACTATTTATGCATCCCCTTTACACTTTTCAAAAGTACAGTAATAATGGTGAGGGTGAGGTGAGTGTTAATCACTCACTCATGTCCCCCTCTGACCCCATGGATTGGGGCCCACCAGGCTTCTCTGTTCATGGGATTTTCCAGGCAAGAATACTGGAATGGGTTGCCGTTTCCTTCTCCAATTATTATTTTAACACTAAAAACATTTTGTATTTGGGTACAGCCAATTAACAATGCTGTGATAGTTTCTGATGAATAGTGAAGGAATGTAGCTATTGTATAAATATATACAAGTAACCATTCTTCCTCAAACCCCAGAGTGTGTGGGGATTAATAGGGAAACTTAAACCTGGGGAATATCAGAGGGTTTGAGAGCACTCTCAGATTAATCTGAGAGCTGGGGACCTAGCTCTATCTCTGAACCCTCACGTTCCCTTTCCCACTCTTTTCTCCAGACTTCTGTGTAGAAAACCTGAAGGCAGACACTTACTGTAAATGGCGGGCAGCCAGGGTGGGCGAGAAGACCATCTCTATGATGCTCCAGGCGATTCTGTGCAGCCCCCCCCATCTTTTTTTTTTTTTGACCTCTCTGCTATGTGGCATGCAGGGTGTTAGTTCTCCAGCCAGGTACAGCACCCGTACCCCAAGCAATGGAAGCTCTGAGTCTTAATCACTAGACCTGCCCAGAGCAGTCTCCCTGCCCCCATTCCTTAATAGAAGTCAGAAGGTCCAGGGTCCAGACTCTGCTCTGGAGTTAACTGGAAGTGAGCTGAGGCAGTTTTCACTTTGGGCCTCAGCGTACTCAGTGAGCAGTGTGGTCCCTGTGCCCTTAGCAGAGGAGAAAGGTGATGCAAGGCTAGGCCAGGGGTGAATCGGTGTGTGGCCTGTGTAGGCTGCTCCTTTCAGGGCCTTAGTATCCTCAGTTGAAACAGAGTAAACCATTGCCACACATTCTGCTTTCTGAAGTCCCTGGGCTTAGGACTGGAAGGTGTCGCATATCATCTAAACCAATCAACCTCATTTTAAAGATGGGGAAACTGAGGCCTAGAAAGGGCCAAAGTGAAGTGGCCAGTCTTCATGATCATTGTGGAATGCAGAATGCTGTGGTACATGCTTGGTGAAGTTGGAGGGAAAAGGGAAAAGGGGAGTTTGACCCAGGATGGTGACAGACTTCCCAACAGGCTGTTCCCATCAGGCACAAGTTGCTGGTGGGAGAAGAGAGCTAGTGTGTTCCCAGGGCTGCCTGGGTGTTACCCTGCGTGATCCGGCTCTCCAGGGAGTGGGATGGTGGTGGAGCTGTTGTCACCCCTCATGCATGGCGGTGCTGAGAGCTGAACCCAGTGTGGGTGCTCTAGCCACCTTTACTTGCTTCATCGTGTTCATATGTTGACTTTCTTTCCTTTTTATATTTATTCATATTTGGCTGTGTTGGGTCTTAAATTGTGGCAGGTGGGACCTGGTTTTCTAGCCAGGAATTGGATCCTGGGGCCCCTTTCAGTGGGAGCATGGAGTGTTAACCACTGGACCACCTGGGAAGTCTCTGTCTAAAAAAAAAAGAAAAGTTATTTACAATTTTTTGTCACACCATATGACATGTTGGGACCTTCATTCCTTGTCTGAGGAGTGATCCTGGGGCCCTCTTCCCTCCTGCACCCACCGCCCCCCACCATCCAGCCTCCTATTGGCAACATGGATTCTGAACCACTCGACTACCAATGGAGTCCTGTCTTTCTCAATTTTGGTCACATTCCTCCCTTCTGAATGATCGGGTGTTTGGGGAGGGATGCTGTATGCAAGGCTTATGGAATTGGGCTAAATATATTATTGTCTGTCTTACCCAATGGTTCTGAAAATGTTTTGGTTCATAGACCATTTTGAGAATTAGAGAGAAGCTGAGAATTCTCCTCCCAGGAATAATACACAAACCCACAAGATTTACTGAATGACCTTAGGTGTTTAAATATCTCATAGTTCTCTAACATGGTACAGTAAGAATAATGAGAGATAATTTATTCAGCATTACAACTGTCTGGGAATACCCTAGTTGTCCAGTGGTTAGGACTCCACTCTCCAAGGGCCCAGGTTCAATGCCCAGGTGGGAAGCTGCAACCAGCCAACAAACCTGCCAGTCACCCTTCTAAACACCTCATATGGGTTAAATCATTGAATTCTGATAAAAATCCCATGGCCTAAATTCTATTCATTATCCCCTTACATGATGAAGAAACTAGACCCAGAGAGGCTATACAATTAAGTTAATCTTTCATACCTGGATTCAAGTCCCCATCTCTCCCTCTTACTCACTCTGTGACCTCAGGCAAATGCATTCGTCTTGCAGAACCTGTCTTCTCATCTGTCCATTGGGAATAATGTGATCTGAGCCCAGGGTTATTGTGAGAATCCGGTGACTGTTTGCAGTCGTGCGCTGTCACCACTCAGGCGTTTGTGTAAAGGGGGGGATTCACGTGTGCATTGCTGGATGATCCTGCTGGGCTCTTTTATGATCAGGAACTTCCCGTTCAGTTGTGCACTTGTAGCTGCAGAGGGAGCAAGAAGAGATAGAATGTGGGGAGTGAGGGAGCCAGAGGACTGAAGCGACTTAGCAGCAGCAGCATGCAGGATGACTCCAAATTCACTGAATCTAGTCTTGGTTCTTTTCAAGTAAGCAATAAGCGGTGAATTCAGGACACATAGACTGACCTGGAGGTTTTCCTTCTACTCTGTATTTTTTGCCTCAAATAATATCTCGCAGCATCTGTGTATTACCATCTGGGTTTCAGCTCGTGAAAGCCCCACACAGGTTTTTGGTTTGCAGTGACCAAAAGTCTCTGTTGCCAACCCATCACCTTCTCCCTGGCTGGCAGTTCCAGCCTCTTGGCTAACCGCTCCTGGGCCAGAAGTCTCCTGCTGGAGGTACATTCTTAGAGGAATTGTTCAGTAGCAAGTGAACATGTTCCATTGCTATATTTCAGTGTTTTCTCATCACCCTTTATCCCATTGTGGTGTTTGAAATTTCTTGCCTGCTTCTGACATGACACGTGTGTACCACAGGCACACAGTCCAGTGAATCAACACAGGCGCAGCCCACGTCCTCTGTACCAGATCAAGGAACGGAACACGCCTCCCCCACCCACGTCTCCTTGGGCTCCTTCCTGTCACTGCCCCCCACAAGGAGAACCCTAACCCTGATTTTTAGCAGCTCTGATTAACTTTGCCTGTATGTAAACAGAGGCACACAGTATCTAGTGGGCTTGCAGTACTTTTGCCCTGGCTGGTCTGTTCTTTGCCAGCATTGTGTGTTAGGGTCATTCTGTTTCATCTTCCTCGCTGGGTGTGGCTCTAGAGGGCTCATTCTCNGTGTTCCCAATATATTGTTTATGCTCTATAAACCCACTATTTATGCATCCCCTTTACACTTTTCAAAAGTACAGTAACAATGGTGAGGGTGAGGTGAGTGTTAATCACTCACTCATGTCCCCCTCTGACCCCATGGATTGGGGCCCACCAGGCTTCTCTGTTCATGGGATTTTCCAGGCAAGAATACTGGAATGGGTTGCCGTTTCCTTCTCCAATTATTATTTTAACACTAAAAACATTTTGTATTTGGGTACAGCCAATTAACAATGCTGTGATAGTTTCTGATGAATAGTGAAGGAATGTAGCTATTGTATAAATATATACAAGTAACCATTCTTCCTCAAACCCCAGAGTGTGTGGGGATTAATAGGGAAACTTAAACCTGGGGAATATCAGAGGGTTTGAGAGCACTCTCAGATTAATCTGAGAGCTGGGGACCTAGCTCTATCTCTGAACCCTCACGTTCCCTTTCCCACTCTTTTCTCCAGACTTCTGTGTAGAAAACCTAAAGGCAGACACTTACTGTAAATGGCGGGCAGCCAGGGTGGGCGAGAAGACCATCTCTATGATGCTCCAGGCGATTCTGTGCAGCCCCCCCCATCTTTTTTTTTTTTTGACCTCTCTGCTATGTGGCATGCAGGGTGTTAGTTCTCCAGCCAGGTACAGCACCCGTACCCCAAGCAATGGAAGCTCTGAGTCTTAATCACTAGACCTGCCCAGAGCAGTCTCCCTGCCCCCATTCCTTAATAGAAGTCAGAAGGTCCAGGGTCCAGACTCTGCTCTGGAGTTAACTGGAAGTGAGCTGAGGCAGTTTTCACTTTGGGCCTTAGCGTACTCAGTGAGCAGTGTGGTCCCTGTGCCCTTAGCAGAGGAGAAAGGTGATGCAAGGCTAGGCCAGGGGTGAATCCGTGTGTGGCCTGTGTAGGCTGCTCCTTTCAGGGCCTTAGTATCCTCAGTTGAAACAGAGTAAACCATTGCCACACATTCTGCTTTCTGAAGTCCCTGGGCTTAGGACTGGAAGGTGTCGCATATCATCTAAACCAATCAACCTCATTTTAAAGATGGGGAAACTGAGGCCTAGAAAGGGCCAAAGTGAAGTGGCCAGTCTTCGTGATCATTGTGGAATGCAGAGTGCTGTGGTATATGCTTGGTGAAGTTGGAGGGAAAAGGGAAAAGGGGAGTTTGACCCAGGATGGTGACAGACTTCCCAACAGGCTGTTCCCATCAGGCACAAGTTGCTGGTGGGAGAAGAGAGCTAGTGTGTTCCCAGGGCTGCCTGGGTGTTACCCTGCGTGATCCGGCTCTCCAGGGAGTGGGATGGTGGTGGAGCTGTTGTCACCCCTCATGCATGGCGGTGCTGAGAGCTGAACCCAGTGTGGGTGCTCTAGCCACCTTTACTTGCTTCGTCGTGTTCATATGTTGACTTTCTTTCCTTTTTATATTTATTCATATTTGGCTGTGTTGGGTCTTAAATTGTGGCAGGTGGGACCTGGTTTTCTAGCCAGGAATTGGATCCTGGGGCCCCTTTCAGTGGGAGCATGGAGTGTTAACCACTGGACCACCTGGGAAGTCTCTGTCTAAAAAAAAAAGAAAAGTTATTTACAATTTTTTGTCACACCATATGACATGTTGGGACCTTCATTCCTTGTCTGAGGAGTGATCCTGGGGCCCTCTTCCCTCCTGCACCCACCGCCCCCCACCATCCAGCCTCCTATTGGCAACATGGATTCTGAACCACTCGACTACCAATGGAGTCCTGTCTTTCTCAATTTTGGTCACATTCCTCCCTTCTGAATGATCGGGTGTTTGGGGAGGGATGCTGTATGCAAGGCTTATGGAATTGGGCTAAATATATTATTGTCTGTCTTACCCAATGGTTCTGAAAATGTTTTGGTTCATAGACCATTTTGAGAATTAGAGAGAAGCTGAGAATTCTCCTCCCAGGAATAATACACAAACCCACAAGATTTACTGAATGACCTTAGGTGTTTAAATATCTCATAGTTCTCTAACATGGTACAGTAAGAATAATGAGAGATAATTTATTCAGCATTACAACTGTCTGGGAATACCCTAGTTGTCCAGTGGTTAGGACTCCACTCTCCAAGGGCCCAGGTTCAATGCCCAGGTGGGAAGCTGCAACCAGCCAACAAACCTGCCAGTCACCCTTCTAAACACCTCATATGGGTTAAATCATTGAATTCTGATAAAAATCCCATGGCCTAAATTCTATTCATTATCCCCTTACATGATGAAGAAACTAGACCCAGAGAGGCTATACAATTAAGTTAATCTTTCATACCTGGATTCAAGTCCCCGTCTCTCCCCATTAATCACTCTGTGACCTCAGGCAAATGCATTCGTCTTGCAGAACCTGTCTTCTCATCTGTCCATTGGGAATAATGTGACCTGAGCCCAGGGTTATCGTGAGAATCCGGTGACTGTTTGCAGTCGTGCGCTGTCACCACTCAGGCGTTTGTGTAAAGGGGGGGATTCACGTGTGCATTGCTGGATGATCCTGCTGGGCTCTTTTATGATCAGGAACTTCCCGTTCAGTTGTGCACTTGTAGCTGCAGAGGGAGCAAGAAGAGATAGAATGTGGGGAGTGAGGGAGCCAGAGGACTGAAGCGACTTAGCAGCAGCAGCATGCAGGATGACTCCAAATTCACTGAATCTAGTCTTGGTTCTTTTCAAGTAAGCAATAAGCGGTGAATTCAGGACACATAGACTGACCTGGAGGTTTTCCTTCTACTCTGTATTTTTTGCCTCAAATAATATCTCGCAGCATCTGTGTATTACCATCTGGGTTTCAGCTCGTGAAAGCCCCACACAGGTTTTTGGTTTGCAGTGACCAAAAGTCTCTGTTGCCAACCCATCACCTTCTCCCTGGCTGGCAGTTCCAGCCTCTTGGCTAACCGCTCCTGGGCCAGAAGTCTCCTGCTGGAGGTACATTCTTAGAGGAATTGTTCAGTAGCAAGTGAACATGTTCCATTTCTATATTTCAGTGTTTTCTCATCACCCTTTATCCCATTGTGGTGTTTGAAATTTCTTGCCTGCTTCTGACATGACACGTGTGTACCACAGGCACACAGTCCAGTGAATCAACACAGGCGCAGCCCACGTCCTCTGTACCAGATCAAGGAACGGAACACGCCTCCCCCACCCACGTCTCCTTGGGCTCCTTCCTGTCACTGCCCCCCACAAGGAGAACCCTAACCCTGATTTTTAGCAGCTCTGATTAACTTTGCCTGTATGTAAACAGAGGCACACAGTATCTAGTGGGCATGCAGTACTTTCGCCCTGGCTGGTCTGTTCTTTGCCAGCATTGTGTGTTAGGGTCATTCTGTTTCATCTTCCTCGCTGGGTGTGGCTCTAGAGGGCTCATTCTCATTTCTGCATAGGATTCCATTGTCGGAGATAAGTACTGGTTTCATTAGCTTTGCTTTTCAAGTGGGTGTTATGTGAATATGGTGCTTAACTCAGAAAGGCACAAAAGGGAGGGTATACGCTGAAAAGGATGTCCTCATCACCAGCACCTGCTTCAGTCCCCTCCTGCCCTTCTCCTCCCTTTCCTGCTACCCAGGTCTTCACAGTGGCGATCACTGTGAGCAGCCTCTCAGGGGGTTCCTCAAGTCACTCTGTCCACAGGGAAGCAAGTATATTCACCCCTGCCCCACTTTGGAAAGCACGTTGTATGTACATGGTCCTCTCCCTTGCTTCTTTCCAAGTAACCTTATCTTAGAGGTCCGTTGTTATGGCATCAGGGTCTACCTTATTCTTTCAAATGATTCATATCATTGCCTTTCACGGATGTGGAACCTTTTTGTATTCTTTAAATTTTTTGGCTGCCCTGCAAGGCATGTAGGATCTTAGTTGCCTGACCCGGGATCGAACCTGTGCCCACCCCAGTGGAAGCTCAGAGTGTTAACTGCTGGACCGCCAGGGAAGTTCCTTTAATTTTTATTTTATGTTGGAGTACAGTTGATTCAACAATGTTGTGTTCATTTCAAGTGTAGAGCAGTAATTCGTTTATGTATACCTTATATGTGTTTATATGTTTTCTTTTTCAGATTCTCTGCCACACAGGTTATTACAAAATATTGAGTATTCTTTGTAAGGTAAGCACAGAGAAAAAGAGAGTGAGCTGGGCATTCAGGAAGAGAAAGATTTATTATAGGAAGAGAGAAAATGACTGGCTTTAGAGAGAAACCAGTGCTCTTCCTTTAAAGCCAACAATTCTTACACCGTATTGTTGGGAAGTTGTGCCCTGAAGTGGGGGGGGGGTGTCTTAGTTTATCTTTAACCTGCGACTGGAGTCTTATGATCCTGTAGTCGGAGGGTCTCATGATCAGATAGGTAGTCTTGAGAAACTGGCACCAGCAGGGATAAACAGGGTATCGCCTGAAGGAAAAAACAGGATGCTCCCTGGGCAGTGTGGCCACTGTGACTTCATCCCTTGTTTGTCAGCTCACCACAATGGGGCATTTTTAAGTTCTGAGCCCCTTATGGGCCCTAACAAGCTCCCTGTGCTACACAGTAGTTCCTTTTGATGGTCTACTTTGTACACTAGTGTGTGTATGTACCACTGATGTANAGTGTGGCCACTGTGACTTCATCCCTTGTTTGTCAGCTCACCACAATGGGGCATTTTTAAGTTCTGAGCCCCTTGTGGGCCCTAACAAGCTCCCTGTGCTACACAGTAGTTCCTTTTGATGGTCTACTTTGTACACTAGTGTGTGTATGTACCACTGATGTACTTTTTTGTTTCTACGAATTTGTCTGTCCTGGACATTTCATATAAATAAGATCATACAGGAGCTTCTCTGGTGGTTCAGAGGGTAAAGCGTCTGCCTGCAATGCAGGAGACCTGGGTTTGATTTCTGGGTCAGGAAGAGGAGAAGGAAATGGCAACCCACTCCAGTACCCTTGCTTGGAAAATCCCATGGATGGAGAAGCCTGGTAGGCTACAGTCCATGGGGTCACAAAGAGTCGGACAGGACTAAGCGACTTCACTCAAGATCATACCATATGCCGCCTTTTGTGTCTGGCTCCTTTCACTTAGCGTTGGGTTTTCAGGGTTCCTCCACATTGAAAGTTGAATCAGTCTTTCATTCCTTTTTACAGCTGAATACTGTTCCATTGTCTCAGATGGGAAAGGATGTGCCTGCAGTGGGAGAGACCTGGGATCTGTCCCTAGGTCTGGAAGATCCCCTGGAGAATGGAATGGCAACCCACTCCAGCACTGTTGTTGGGAGAATTCCATGGACAGAGGAGCCTGGTTGGCTACAATCCATGCGGTCACNATGGGTGGAGGAGCCTGGTAGGCTGCCGTCCATGGGGTCACACAGAGTCGGACACTGAGCGAATTCACTTTCACTTTTCAGTTTCATGCATTGGAGAAGGAAATGGCAACCCACTCCAGTGTTCTTGCCTGGAGAATCCCAGGGATGGGGGAGCCTGGTGAGCTGCTGTCTCTGGGGTCTCACAGAGTCGGACACGACTGAAGCGACTTAGCAGCAGCAGCAGTGTCCTCACAAGGCTCCTTTTCAGGGAAGTAAGGGCAACTGGAGAGCCAGTCAGAGGAGCTGTGGGCATGGAAGCAGAGGCTGGAGTGATGCCACTGCTGGCTCTGGAGCTGGGGGAAGGGGCCACCGACAGGAGGGCAGGGGGCTCAGACAAGATGACAAAACGATTCTCACCCAGAACGCCTAGAAGGAACGCGGCCCTGCTGTCACTGGCTTTAGCCCAGCCTCGTGACCTCCAGGAAGTTACGCTGCTGCTTCCTGTCTCAATGGCTCGCCTGTGAAATGGAGATAAAGATAGTTCCTGGCTCCCAGAGGTGTCGGTGGTCTTACAGGTGTCACAGGTCTGCCACACTGTTTACACCTAGGCGCCACCACAGGGGCTGTGCGTTGCGATGGTTAGCATTCTGTGATTCTGTGTCGCATCAACTCCTTTCGGAAGTGGGGAGCCCCCCCCTTCACTCATGAGGATACTGCGGCTCAGAGAGGTTTTATGTCACCCAGGGCTGCACAGCTTGGCAGTGGCAGGGCTGGATTTGAACTCGGGCTGGTGGATTTGAACTCGGGCTGGTTTCCTGACAAGCCCAGGCTCCTTCCTCCACTGTGGGGACCTTCTTGTCTGTAGCAGTATGCCAGCAGTCTCCAGGCCACCTCCCAGCTGGGACGTGACATTGCAGATCGGGTCATCCTTGCTGTGTGGGGTGGTGGACTAGGAACCTTTGGGGGTCAGAGTCACTTGTCATTCTGTGAGCCAAATAAAAGAGTCGTAGGGAATTTTCCAGGTGGTCCAGTGGTTAAGAATCCTTCTTGCAATGCAAGGGACATGGATTTGATCCCCGGTCAGGGAAATAATATCCCACATGCCTGGGATCAACTAAGCCCAGTCACCCAAATGAAAGATCCTGCAACAAAGATCCCGAGTGTTGCAACTGAGATCCAAGGCAGCCAAATAAAAAAAAATTTAGAAAAAGAGCCACAGAGTGCTTCAGCCCCTGTAACTGCCTTCCACCCCCATGTGGCCTTCTGTGCCTTTATGTCAGACAGAATGCAGAAGCTTTGGCAGAAGCCTTCCTACAGTCATGCCTTTACTTACTTTTGCCTGTGCTGGGTCTTCACTGCTTTTCCATCGGCTTTCTCTAGTTGCAGGGAGTGGGGGCTACGCTCCAGTTCCAGTGCGTGGGCTGCTCTTGGTGCAGAGCATGGGACATGGTCTTCAGTAGCTATGGCATCTGCACTAAGTCGTTGCAGCTCAAGGGCTCTAGAGAACAAGCGCAGTAGTTTTGGCTCATGGGCTGAGTTTCTCTGGAGCATGTGAAATCTTCCCAGACCAGGTATCAAACGCCTGTCCCCTGAACTGGCAGGTAGATTCTAATCCACCACGTGATAAGGAGAGTCCAGCTCTTCTTTCATCACAGTAATTGAGCAGCGACCTCCTGACTGGCAGTGACAGGGTGCCCTCCATGAGCTGTGCCCTGTGGCAGTGGTATTTATGTGCATAAATCCTACATAGGGTGAGCATCCCCAATTTACAGATGAGGAAACTGAGGCTCCAAAAGTTGAGCCGACAAGGTGCTAAAGCTAGTATGGAGCAGAGCTGGGCTCAAGCTCAGGAACCAGTAGTGAACAAAACCAGACCAGGCCCACCCTCAGGGAGCATCTGCCGAGTCCTACGTGATTGCAGGCAGGGGTGACAGGCAATTTGTCATAGCGCCATCAAGGAGAGCTTGTAGTGCCAGGTTGGAAGCCCGTCCAGCAGAGTCTGGTGGAGCCGGGAACATGGGGTCTAACATATTGTGTGTGCGTTAGCAGTCTGTTCCACCTTGTTGCTGAGAAGTTTCACTGGAAGCGGAGATCTCGACGTGTTCCTCCATTCTCTTGTTGACGGGCCTCTGGACTGTTGCCACGTTTTGGTGGCTGTTTCTGTCCACACCTTTCTGCTTTCTGGATCTTAGTTCTCCAGGCAGGGACTGAACCCAGACCTCAGCAGTGAAAGTGAAAAGCCCTCACCGCTAGACCGCCAGGGAACTGCCCATTACTCTTTGACTACTATGAACACAGCTGCTGTGAACCTTCCTGTACAAGCCTCTGTATAGAGCTCTCTTTGGGGTAACCATCTAAAAGAGTCAAATTGTAAGGTC
The DNA here is from genome assembly GCA_006410735.1 of Raphicerus campestris. Classification (NCBI taxonomy): domain Eukaryota; kingdom Metazoa; phylum Chordata; class Mammalia; order Artiodactyla; family Bovidae; genus Raphicerus; species Raphicerus campestris. Next base: position 220,180 of record SJYW01034769.1, on the reverse strand, counting down.
TTCAGTTGGATCTAGGCCTTGCCTGTTGGCTAGTGGTAAAGAATCTGCCTGCAATGCAGGAGACACAGGACAGGCGAGTTCGATCCCTGGGTTGGGAAGATGCCCTGGAGGAGGGCATGGCAACCCACTCCAGTATTCTTGCCTAGAGAGCCCCATGGACAGAGGAGCTTGGCGGGCTACAGTCCATAGGGTCACAAAGAGTTGGAGACGACTGAACTGATTTAGCATGCAGGCAGATTTGCTTTCCTATTAGAAATGGACTGATTTCCAAAGTGGTTGTAGCACGTCATGTTTCCTTCAGCAGTCTCTGAGCGTCACGCCCTCACTGACCCTTGGCATCGCCAGGCCTCATGTGTTGATTTCACTGGGCCAGGCCTTAGGTGCAGCTGCCCATGGCAGCAGGGTCTAGTTCACTGACCAGGGATTGGGCCCGGGCCCTGCACTGGAAGCGCGGAGTCCCAGCCACTGGACCCCCAAGGAAGTCCCGTGAGTCTTTTAACTGACGTTTGTTGAATTTTAACTGGCGCTTTTTCCACCCTACAAAGTACATTCTAACCAATGAAATGAGGTTTTCCTTGAACACACATTTTTCTGCTAAAGGTCCTAGAGAGTCCCCTCACAGTGCAGTGGTTAGGACGCCACTCTCTCATTGCTAGGGGCCCAGATTCAATCAGTCCCTGGTTGGGGAACTAAAATCCCACAAGCTGTGCAGTGTGACCAAAAAGATTAATAATAATAAGAAGAAGATAAAGGTCCTATCAGTTGTAAAAGGTAAACTGCGGCACGTTATAGTTTGAAGAGTTCGTTTAAGCAGACAATTCAAATCAGATCGCCAAAACTGAAAAATGATCAGAGGTGCTTTGTGGGTAGGAGGACAGAGGATTTCAGAGAGAAACCATGGAGGCAGAGCAATTATTTAATTCGCTTGAGCACGAACTTTTTAAAATTAATCAATTGTATTGGGATGTAGTTCCTTTACACTGTTGTTAGTCTCCACGGGGCAGCAAGGTGAATCAGCTCTACCTATACACATGTCCCCTCACTCCTGGATTTCCTCCCCATTTAGGTCGGCACAGAGCCCTGAATGCAGCGCCCCCTGCTGTACAGCAGGCTCTCATCATCCGTGTCTGCCCGACAGGGTATCAGGAGTATACAGCGTGTCAGTCCCAATCTCCCAGTCCACCCCACCTCCCTGGAGCTTAAAGGATTTTCTAACTTGGGAAAATCGAGAGACTAGGCTGTTCACAGAGTGGAAAAGACTAGAGATCTCTTTAAGAAAATTAGAGATACCAAGGGAACATTTCATGCAAAGATGGGCTCGATAAAGGACAGAAATGGTCTGGACC
>SJYW01034769.1:183980-217751 GCA_006410735.1 Raphicerus campestris | reverse complement strand
TGTGGATCACAATAAACTGTGGAAAATTCTGAAAGAGATGGGAATACCAGACCACCTGACCTGCCTCTTGAGAAACCTACATGCAGGTCAGGAAGCAACAGTTAGAACTGGACATGGAACAACAGACTGGTTCCAAATAGGAAAAGGAGTACGTCAAGGCTGTATATTGTCACCCTGCTTATTTAACTTCTATGCAGAGTACATCATGAGAAATGCTGGGCTGGAAGAAGCACAAGCTAGAATCAAGATTGCCGGGAGAAATATCAGTCACCTCAGATATGCAGATGACACCACCCTTATGGCAGAAAGTGAAGAGGAACTAAAAAGCCTCTTGATGAAAGTGAAAGAGGAGAGTGAAAAAGTTGGCTTAAAGCTCAACATTCAGAGAGCGAAGATCATGGCATCTGGTCCCATCACTTCATGGGAAATAGATGGGGAAACAGTGTCAGACTTTATTTGAGGGGGCTCCCAAATCACTGCAGATGGTGATTGTAGCCATGAAATTAAAAGACGCCTACTCCTTGGAAGAAAAGTTATGACCAACTTAGTATATTAAAAAGCAGAGACATTACTTTGCAAACAAAGGTCCATCTAGTCAAGGCTATATTTTTTCCTGTGGTCGTGTATGGATGTGAGAGTTGGACTGTGAAGAAGGCTGAGCGTGAAAGAATTGATGCTGTTGAACTGTGGTGTTGGGAGAAGACTCTTGAGAGTCCCTTGGACTGCAAGGAGATCCAACCAGTCCATTCTGAAGGAGATCAGCCCTGGGATTTCTTTGGAAGGAATGCTAAAGCTGAAACTTCAGTACTTTGGCCACCTCATGCGAAGAGTTGACTTATTGGAAAAGACTCTGATGCTGGGAGGGATTGGGGGCAGGAGGAGAAGGATGAGATGGCTGGATGGCATCACTGACTCGATGGATGTGAGTGTGGGTGAACTCTGGGAGTTGGTGATGGACAGGGAGGCCTGGTGTGCTGCGATTCATGGGGTCGCAAAGAGTCGGACACGACTGAGCAACTGAACTAAACCGACTGATTTGTTCATAATTAGTTGCTTTCATTTTCTTAGATTGGAGTTCATCAACTCTGACTTAAATTTTGATTGGTTTACTGAAGCTACCTAAGGCTTTCCCAGCATCAGGAGCTTTCCCAGTGAGTCAGCTCTTCATATCCGATGGCCAAAGAATTCCCACCACCTAGAGCCCTTTGAAAATCAAGCTCTGTGCCACCTGGATTCAGTTGACAAGGCAGACACCAACATCAGTGCCACCCATTGTATTAGTCAGGGTCCCACCAGGAGGCGGAAATCCCAGCAGTTAGTTTACCAGAGAATTAATATAAAGAACTAGTAAGGAGATGGCTCAGTCAGTAAAGAATCTGAATTCAGTGCAGGGGACGGAAGTTGGATTCCTGGTGTGGGAAGATCTCCAGGAGGAGGAAAGGGCAGCCACGGAGTGGAGTCCAGTATTCTTGCGTGGAGAATTCCATGGACTGAGGAGCTTGGCGGGCTACATTCCATGGGGTCGCAAAAAGTCGGACACAGCTTCGTGACGAAACCACCACCATTGACTAAAGAGGACAGAAGACGCAGGTAGAACACAGAAGCAAGTGCTGGGAGCAGCCGCCACCCTTAAGGTAGGAGGAAGAAAAGGAAGAGGTTGCAATTTCAGAAATGTGGGTGTTTTGAAGCTTGGAGGTGAACCCTTGGGGCCGAAACTCAGATCCTGAGGAGGGCGTGATCTGCAGCTGATTCTGGTCTTAGCCTGAGACCGTGCGGTGAGGCTAGTTCTGCAGGTCCTGGGACACTGCAAACTGAATCCACGTGCGCGACCCCGCCCCGACCCCTCCACTACCAAAGCGGCCTCAAAGCACACCTGGGGTGCTGAACACGTGAACGTGCAGGATCCCGCCTCCCTCCACCTGCCTTGCAGCCAACGGCACACTCTTGCGCGCTCGGCCACCTGCTGGCGGAGCATGACGAGGAGCAGCTGGAGATTAGAGTTGTGCGAGCATCCCATAGCACCCACGGCGCGCAGCGCACGCTGTCCTCGTGCAGGCACTGGACGAGATGCCCGTGGACAATATCCAGGCGCTGGACAAGATGCGCGCAACGAGATCCGCAGGTGCACGCGCAGTGAGAGCTGGGCTGAGTGCCGGGGCTTCCGGGTGTGTCCAGAGTCCTAGCTGCCTGGCTCTGCCAGGGGCGGAGGACTCAAGACCTGGTGAGAGGGTGAGGTCTCAGGGTCCAGACTCTCGCATATGTCTGGGCCTGAGAGATCACAGAGCGAGGAGTCCGCCAGTCAGAATTCTGAGTGCTTGAAGGGAATGAGGGCTCTCACTAGGGCCTGGAGTGGGTGACGTCTGGTCTCTAGGATTCCTGGGTCCTGAAGGGAAATAGAGTTCTAGGGATGGGATTCCTGATTTTTCTGGGGACCATCACATTATGGAACTCCTGGAATGGGGCTATCTTGGACTCTCAAGAGTAGAAACTAGATCTAATAGGTGTCTAGTCCCCCTGCGGAGGAAGAAGTGGATGCCCTGATTGCTGATGAAGGCGGTCTCCTTCACACTAGGGATTCTGACATGAAGAAGGGGACTTTGGGTTCTCCAGGGAACTGGAATCGTTGGACTTCTGAGCCCCAAAGGATATAAGATGTAGGTTTCCAGTACTGGGGGATAGGCCTGCATACAAAGTGGGCTTTGAATCTTCATTGGGGGAAGGACGGTTCTCTGGAGTCTCAGAACTCCTGGCTCCCCAGAGGGCTGTGGTCCTTGCTTCTTAATTCATGGCTGGTGGAAGGTGTCCATGGAGACGAGGGAACTGGGGTCTGTCTGAGAGAACTGGAGACCCTTTGGTCCCTCTTGGGGAATAGGAATTCCATCTGCATTGCCCTAGGGCCAGACAGCCCTTTGACATTCAAGGTGGCCTTTTACAAGTGGCCTGCCAAAAGGCATCTAGCTGCAGAGTTATCGTGAGCATTCCATGTAGTCTTGCTTGTACCTGCATTCTCTCTCGTGTACAGTAATAGACTTGAAACCCCTCCTGGAGGCCCGGAACTCAGGGAATTCAAACTTTAGTCTCACCCTTTGCCATTCCTCAGGGTGCCCNCTCCTGGCTCCCCAGAGGGCTGTGGTCCTTGCTTCTTAATTCATGGCTGGTGGAAGGTGTCCATGGAGACGAGGGAACTGGGGTCTGTCTGAGAGAACTGGAGACCCTTTGGTCCCTCTTGGGGAATAGGAATTCCATCTGCATTGCCCTAGGGCCAGACAGCCCTTTGACATTCAAGGTGGCCTTTTACAAGTGGCCTGCCAAAAGGCATCTAGCTGCAGAGTTATCGTGAGCATTCCATGTAGTCTTGCTTGTACCTGCATTCTCTCTCGTGTACAGTAATAGACTTGAAACCCCTCCTGGAGGCCCGGAACTCAGGGAATTCAAACTTTAGTCTCACCCTTTGCCTTTCCTCAGGGTGCCTTCCTCTCTGACACCATCTCTGACTTGGCCCTGTCTGACATCTCCACCCTGCGCTTCCCTGTTCAAAATTTCATCTACCCTCCTACCAAGGGGCCTCCTGCCTGGATCAAATCTCAGAAAGTCAGACCCAGTTTTGTTTTCCTGTGTCACTGTCCATTGTGCTGATCTCGTTCACATGGCTGTATATTGGCACCCTCAGGTGTCATGACAATATTTTTGAATGGTTGTATTTTAAATCATGACTTTTAAAAGGATTGAGTTTTAGGCTCTGGAGGCAGCAAGTTGGTAGGGAGGCATCTGTCTCTGGGAGCATCCAGACAGAAAAGACTGAATACTCTCTTGTGGAGGGATCACCTACTGAACTCAGGGTGAGACTATGCAGCACCTGTAGGCTGGCAGGCCCTTGAGGGCAGAATTTCAAGGAAAGAAATTCAGTGTTGCCACTGGCAGAAGCAGAGGAGTTCCAAAGCTGCATCAACTTAACTGTATTTCCTCCTTGTCTGGATAACGAAACATGTGTGTCCATTGAGGTAGGGAACCATGAAGCCCGGGAATCAAGCGGTGGTTTGCCTGTGGTATTTTTTAGGAGTGAATAAAAAGGTAGAAATTCTGTTGTGGGTCTGTCTTTGGGGTTTCAGGGAGCTGGAAGATGCTTGGGATTCTGTGAGCTGGAAGCCGAGCCTGCTGGGTCTGAGGGAGGAGGGATCCAGGGTGAGGACTCCAGGGTTCCTGCAGAGGAGGGATGCTGGGGTCGTGTGCAGGATGGAACTCCTGCTCACCCCAAACCTCCACAGGGAACTTTGGTGCACTTGGGTTCTGTGCCCCTGTCAGCTGCCATGAGAAGAATATTAACAAGGGAGTCACAATCCCAGAAGGCTCTGAAACCCCACGGAGGAGAACTAGAGACCCCCTTCCAAACTGGAGCCAAACCCACCAGGGCACAGCCAGAAACAGGGCTGCCCAGATACCTACAAACCCTTAGGAAGAAGAATGTTTCTTTTTACAAGTCTCAATTTGGGCATCATTTGTTATACAACATTACTACAGCATGAACAGACTAACACAACTTTGTTGCTTTAAACCACTGAGTTTAGGGACTTGCTTGTTACTGTATCATATCCAGACTATCCTTATAGATGCCAAGGTCTAGGATCCGCCAGACATGGCTCCTGAGTAAGTAGTAGGCTTAGGGTGGTAACTGTTTGCCAGACACAGTGTCTCCAGATCCCACACTGTCTTAAAGGCGCTAGTGCAGTGTGCTCAGCCACTGAGTGGGCTCTAACTCTTTGTGACCCCATGGACTGCACCCTGTCAGACTTCTCTGTCCAGGGGATGCTCCAGGCAAAAATAATGCAGTGGGTTGCCAGGTGCTTCTCCAGAGGATCTTACAGACCCAGGCATCGAACTTGCGTCTCCCACACTGGCGGGCAGATTCTTCCCTGTCTGAGCCACAAGTGAAGCCACTGAAAGGTGCTAGGCACTGCACTAAGTCCTTTTTCATTTTCTTTCATTTCACTCTTAAGACAGCCCTTTGAAGTTATAGCTATTATATCCACATTGACGAACATGAACTCTGGGGCAAAAACAGGTTAACTAGGAGAAGTGATCATGGACTGTGGAGTCTGACCCTCCCAGCAGTTTGACCGAGGGCAAGTGACACCACATCCGTGCCTCAGTGTGTTCCTCTGTAAAATGGGGGCAATACTTTCAGTGTCACTGAGTTGTGATTATGAAGTGAGGTACCGCATGGAAAACACTTAGCATGGGGACCAGGCAGGAAGTAATCCCTTAAGAAAAGGTAGCATCTTCCCTTTCTTTCTGCCAAAGAGAGGGTTCCCAAGGGTTCAGAACCCTGCTTTTTGCATCCCATCGCCCTGAAACAGATCACATCATAAAGACTCAGGATTGTCTGTTAACTTGTTTCATTTACAGACACATGGGAACTGCAGGAATTTCTAGAACCGTAGCTGAGAATGAATGGGGCCAAACATCACATGGGCCTCCATTCTTCACTCAGCCTTGCCAGAATCCTGGGGGCTTCAAAGACAGCTGGTCTTCTTGATGGTGAACAAGCGAGCGCCTGAGGGCACCAGGGTCCCGGGCTTGGTGTGGCAGGCGGTCTCCATACCACAGCCCCGGGCAGCAAATTTGACACCGGCTGGAAGGGATTTTAGACTACAGTCAGGATCCCCAGCCTCCCTCCTCCTAGACCAGGGTCATATGCCCCAGCCACCTTCTCCCCCGGATCTTTGGAGGCACTCTCTCCCTTAGANTGGATGTGAGAGTTGGACTGTAAAGAAGGCTGAGCGCTGAAGAATTGATGCTTTTGAACTGTGGTGTTGGAGAAGACTCTTGAGAGAGTCTTGGACTCTCTCAAGGAGATCCAACCAGTCCATTCTGAAGATCAGCCCTGGGATTTCTTTGGAAGGAATGATGCTGAAGCTGAAACACCAGTACTTTGGCCACCTCATGCAAAGAGGTGACTCATTGAAAAAGACTCTGATGCTGGGAGGGATTGGGGGCAGGAGGAGAAGGGGACGACCGAGGATGAGATGGCTGNGGAATGATGCTGAAGCTGAAACACCAGTACTTTGGCCACCTCATGCAAAGAGGTGACTCATTGAAAAAGACTCTGATGCTGGGAGGGATTGGGGGCAGGAGGAGAAGGGGACGACCGAGGATGAGATGGCTGGATGGCATCACTGACTTGATGGACATGAGTCTGAGTGAACTCCGGAAGATGGTGATGGACATGAGGCCTGGCGTGCTGCGATTCATGGGGTCACAAAGAGTCGGACACAACTGAGCGACTGAACTGAACTGAAAGCTACCTAAGGCTTTAGAGTCGCCCAGTCTAATGGCCTCCTTGATTAAAATTTTATATAAAATCAACCATCTTGAGGCAATTCAAAAGAAAAAAAACTTCTTGGCAAAGAGATTCAGTTCAAAATTCCACCTTTTAATTATGAGAAGAGTCAATGCATTTTTGGCTAAAACTGTATCTAATCTGGTATGTGGATCTTTATTATTCACCTCTTATCTACCTAGAAACGTGGAATGGTCAGCTCAGGACTTTATGTTTGCAGAGGCTGGAAACGCTTATGTCAGTAGTTCCTCATTCCCTTGAGGTTTTTTTAAATTATTGTTCAGTTCAGTCGCTCAGTCGTGTCCGACTCTTTGCGACCCCATGCATTGCAGCACGCCAGGCCTCCCTGTCCATCACCAACTCCCGGTGTTCACCCACGCTCACATCCATCGAGTCGGTGGTGCCATACAGCCATCTCATCCTCTGTCATCCTCTTTTCCCCCTGCCCCAATCCCTCTCAGTTTTCCAATGAGGCAACTCTTCGCATGGGGTGGCCAAAGTACTGGAGTTTCAGCCTCAGCATCATTCCCTCCAATTACTACACTTTATCAGTTTGGCTGCACCAGGCCTTCACTGCTGAGCGTGCGCCTTCTCTCGTGGCAGCCAGTGGAGTTTACCGTCGTCGTTGCAGCGCACGGGCTTCGCATACAAAGGCTTTGCTTACAGCAGGGCGCAGGCCTTTGGTGCCTGGAGTCAGTTGTTGAGGTGCTCAGGCTCCGTTGCCCTGAGGCATGTGGAATCTTCCCAGACCTGGGATGGAAACTGGGAGCCCCGCACTGGAGGGGGTTCTCACCCACTTCCTTGCACATTGCGTGTTTCATATCAGGTTCTTGTTGCTCAGTGCCTTAGTCGTGGCCGGCTCTTTGCCACCCCATGGACCGCAGCACGCCAGGCCTCCCTGTCCTTCACCGGCTCCTGGAGTTTGCTCAGACTCATGTCCGTTGAGTCAGTGAGCCCACGATGCCATCGAAACTCTCACCCTCTGCTGCCCTGTTCGCCTTTTGCCGTCACTCTTTCCCAGCATCAGTGAAAGCGGAAGTCGCTCGTTGTGTCTGACGCTTTCCAAGCCCACTGACTGTGGAATTCTCTCGGCCAGAATACTAGAATGGGCAGCCATTCCCTTCTGCAGGGGATCTTCCCACCCCAGGGATTGAACCCGGGTCTCCCACATTGCAGGTGCATACTTTATCATCTGACCACCAAGGATGCCCTCCTAACATCAGGGTCTTTTCCAATGAGTCAGCTCTTCACATCAGGTGGCCAAAGTATTGGGGCTTCAGCATCAGTCCTTCCAATGTATTCAGGGTTGATTTACTTTAGGATGGACTGGATTGACCTCCTTGGAGTCTTCCCCAGCACCAATTTGACAGCATCAGCTCTTTGGTGCTCAGCCTTCTTTTTGGTCCAAAGCTCACGTCCCTACATGACTACTGGAAAAGCCATGCCTTTCACTATACAGACCTTTGTCAGCAAAGTGATGTCTCTGCTTTTGAATATGATGTGTAGGTTTGTCATAGCTTTTCTTCCAAGGAGCAAGTGTCTTTTAATTTTATGGCTGCAGTCACCATCCCAGCAATTTTGGAGCCCAAGAAAATACAGTCTGTCACTCTTTCCGGGTTTCCCCCATCAGTATATGCAATCTTTGTGTGTCTGAGTCTGCAGTTTGTGGTTTCTACCGACCCTTAATCATGGCAGCCTATTTCCTGATGCCTAATGGTGTGTGTGTGTGTGTGTGTGTGTGTGTGTGTATGAGTTCCACTTAGGGTAATATATTGGTGGAAATTCTTTGAGGGGCTGGTGAAGTTCACTCGTCCAAATAGGATCTGCCCTGGCACCAGGTGATACTACATATACGGCACCACTTAGAGTTTTCAACTTGGGTCTTTCCGCACTGAAAACTAGTTAGGATTTTTGCTCCAAATCGTTGACAGTAGAGATCATGGATGAGAATACTGCAGTGGGTTGCCATTCCCTTCTCCAGTGGATCTTCCAGACCTAGGGATCCAATCCAGGTCTCCTGCACTGCAGGCAGATTCTTTACCAACAGAGCCCCGAGGGAAGCCATTATTGGCTAGGAGTCTGCAGAGAGGCAGAGAGAAGTTTTCATGTTTTGTCTCTTGTCCCCGCAGAGCTAAGGTCACCCACAGACTCCCCCACAAGGCACATTTCTCCATTTACCTGCAGCTGTAGAGCTCTGCTCTGCGCTCCGAGAGTCCAGGGGTGGCTCCTGAGAGCCTCTCTCTGAGTGGGCGCTCATGCTCTGTTTCCCTTCCCGTCCTGCTCCCACCACCTTGTCGTTCAATCGCTAAGTCCTGTCCGCCTCGAGACCCCGTGGACCGCAGCACGCCAGGCTTCCCGCTTCTTCACTATGTCCTCGAGTCTGCTCAAATTCATGTCTGTTGAGTCAGTGATTCCATCCAACCATCTCATCCTCTGTCACCCCCTTCTCCTCCTGCCACAACCTTTCCCAGCATCAGGGACTTTCCCAGTGAGTCAGTCTTCATATCCCATGGCCAAAGTATTCCCACCACCTAGAGCCCTTTGAAAATCAAGCTCTGTGGCACCTGCAATCACTGACAAGGCAGACACCAACATCAGTGGCCCCCATTGCATCAGTCAGAGTCCCACCAGGAGGCAGAAATCCCAGCAGTTAGTTTACCAGAGAATTAATATATAGAATTAGTAAGGAGATGGCTCATTTGCAGGGGACAAAAGTTGGATTCCTCGTGTGGGAAGATCTCCTAGAGGAGGAAAGGGCAGCCCAGTCCAGTATTCTTATTCTTGCGTGGAGAATTCCATGGACTGAGGAGCCTGGTGGGCTACATTCCACGGGGTCGCAAAGAGTTGGACATGACTTGGTGACGAAACCACCATTGACTAAAGAGGATGGAGACGCAGGTAGAACACAGAAGCAAGTGCTGGGAACAGCCGCCACCCTTAGGGTTGGAGGAAGAAAAGGAACAGGTTGCAATTACAGAAATGTGGGTGTTTTGAAGCTTGGAAATGAACCCTTGGGGCCGAAACTCAGATCCTGAGGAGGGGGGGTGATCCCCAGCTGATTCTGGTCTTAGCCTGAGAACGTGCAGTGAGGCTAGTTCTGCAGGTCCTGGGACACTGCAAACTGAACTCACCTGCACGCCCCCCCCCCCCAAGTGGCCTCAAAGCACACCTGGAGTGCTGAACAGGTGACCTGCATGATCCCGCCTTCACCCTTGCAGCCGCCCAGGTGCTCTCTCTCTCCCTCTGGCTCTCCCTGCTGGCGGAGCCTGTCGAGGAGCAGCTGGAGATGGTTGTGCCACCATCCCACCAGAGAAGGCAATGGCACCCCACTCCAGTACTCTTGCCTGGAAAATCCCATGGACGGAGGAGCCTGGTAAGCTGCCGTTCATGGGGTCGCAAAGAGTCGGACACGACTGAGTGACTTCACTTTCACTTTTCAGATTCATGCATTGGAGAAGGAAATGGCAACCCACTCCAGTGTTCTTGCCTGGAGAATCCTAGGGACGGAAGAGCCTGGTGGGCTGCCGTCGACGGGGTCGCGCAGAGTTAGACACGACTGAAGCGACTTAGCAACAGCAGCATCCCACAGCATCCACGGTGCGCAGCGCTCGCCGTCCTGCTGCAGGCGCTGGACAAGATGCGCGTGGTCGCCGAGGCAGTCCTGGCGCCGCAGGTGCCCATGCAGTGCCAGCTGGGCTGAGGGCCGGGGCTTCCGCGTGTGCCCAGGGCCCTAGCTGCCTGGCTTCTGCCAGGGGCTGAGGACTCAAGACTCGGTGAAAGGGAGAGGGCTCGGGGTCCAGACTCTTAACATGGGATGTCTGGCCCTGAGAGATCTTGAGTGAAGGGTCGGCAGTCAGAATCCTGGGTGCTTGAAGGGAATGAGGGCTCTGACTAGGGGTTGGAGTGGGTGACATGGTCTCCAGGATTCCTGGGTCCTGAAGGGAAAGAGAGTTTTAGGGACAGAATTCCTGATTTCTCTGGGGACCATTAGACTATGGAACTCCTCAAGGGAGTTGAGGGTTTGGACTCCTGGAATGGGGCTATCTTGGTCTCTAAGAGTAGAAACTAGATCTAATAGGTGTCTAGTCCCCCTGAGGAGGAAGAGGAGGACGCCCTGATTGCTGATGAAGGTGGTCTCCTTCACACTGCAGATTCTGAGATGAAGGAGGGGGCTCTGGGTTCCCCAGGGAGCTGGAATCTTCGGGCTTCTGAGCCACAAAGGGTATACGATGTAGGTTTCCTGGGTTGGGGATAGGCCTGAATCCAAAGAGGGCTTTAAATCTTCTTTGGGGGATGGTCAGTTCTTGGAGTCTCAGAACTCCTGGCTCCCCGGAGGGCTGTGGTCCTTGCTTCGTAATTCATGGCTGGTGAAAAGTCACTATGGAGAGGAGAGAATTGGGGTCTGTGTGAGAGAACTGGAGACCCTTTGGTCCCTCTTGGGGAATAGGAATTCCATCTGCAAGTTGGTAGCGAGGCATCTGTCTCTGGGAGCATCCGAACAGAAAAGACTGAAGACTCCCTTGTGGAGGAATCGCTAGCTGACCTCAGGTTGCGTCTACGTGGCACCTGCAGGCTGGCAGACCCTTGAAGGTAAAATTTCAAGGAAAGAAATTCAGTGTTGCCACTGGCAGAAGCAGAGGAGTTCCAAAAGCCTCATCAGCTTAGCTGAATTTCCTCCTTGTCTGGATAACGATCCATGTGTGTCCCTTGAGGTAGGGAACCATGAAGCCGAGGAATCAAGGGTAGGTTTGCCTGTGGTGTTTTTTGCAGGAGTGAATAAAAAAGAAGAAATTCTGTTGTGGGTCTGTCTTTGGGGTTTGATGGGGGTGGAAGATGCTTGGAACTCTATGAGCTGGAAGCCGAGCCTGCTGGATCTGAGGGAGGAGGGATCCAGGGTGAGGACTCCAGGGTCCCTGGAGAGGAGGGATGCTGGGGTCGTGTGCAGGATGGAACTCCTGCTCACCCCCAAACCTCCGTAGGAACCTTAGGTGCACTTGGGTTCTGTGCCCCTGTCATCTGTCATGAGAAGGACGTTAACCAGGGAGTCACAGTCCTAGAAGGCTCTGGAATCCCACGGAGGAGAACTAGAGACCCCTCCCAAATTGGAGCCAAACCCACCAGCGCACAGCCAGAAACAGCCGCCCCAGATACCTACAAACCCTTAGGAAGCGAATGTTTCTTTTTACAAGTCTCAATTTGGGCATGGTTTGTTACACAACATTACTACAGCATCAACAGACTAATACAACTTTGTTGTTTTAAACCACTGAGTTTAGGGACTTGCTTGTAACTGTAGCATAATCTGGAAAATCCTGAGAGATGCCCAAGTCTAGCAGATCCTACTGGAGAAGGCAATGGCACCCTACTCCAGTACTCCTGCCTGCAAAAACCCATGAGCGGAGGAGACTGGCAGGCTGCAGTCCATGAGGTCACGAAGAGTCGGACATGACTGAGCGACTTCACTTTCACTTTTCACTTTCATGCATTGGAGAAGGAAATGGCAACCCACTCCAGTGTTCTTGCCTGGAGAATCCCAGAGACGGGGAAGCATGGTAGGCTGCTGTCTATGGGGTCGCACAGAGTCGGACACGACTGAAGCGACTTAGCAGCCGCAGCAGCAGCATCTGCCAGACATGGCTCCGGAGTAAGTAGGAGGCTTAGGGTGGTAACTGTTTGCCACACACATTGTCTCCAGAACCCACACTGTCTTAAAGGCGCTAGTGCAGTGTGCTCAGCCACTGAGTGGGCTCTGACTCTTTGTGACCCCATGGACTGCACCCTGTCAGACTCCTCTGTCCGGGGGATGCTCCAGGCAAAAATAATGCAGTGGGTTGCCAGGCGCTTCTCCAGAGGATCTTACACACCCAGGCGTCGAACCTGCGTCTCCCACACTGGCAGGCAGATTCCTGTCTGAGCCACAAGTGAAGCCGCTGAAAGGTGCGAGGCACTGCACTAAGTCCTTTTTTCATTTTCTTTCATTTGACTCTTAAGACAGTCCTTTGCAGTTATAGCTATTATATCATTATAATATAGCTATTATATAGCTATTATATCATTGACGAACATGAACTCTGGGGCAAAAACAGGTTAACAAGGAGAGGTGATCATGGACTGTGGAGTCTGACCCTCCCAGCAGTTTGACCGAGGGCAAGTGACACCACATCCGTACCTCAGTGTTCCTCTGTAAAATGGGGGCAATACTTTCAGCGTCACTGAGTTGTGATTATGAAGTGAGGTACCGCATGGAAAACACTTAGCATGGGGACCAGGCAGGAAGTAATCCCTTAAGAAAAGGTAGCATCTTCCTTTTCTTTCTTCCAAAGAGAGGGTTCGCAAGGGTTCAGACCCCTACTTTTTGTATCCCATCTCCCCAAATTCAGCACATCACAGACTCAGGATTGTCCTGTTAACTTTTTAAATTTATAGACACATGGGAACCGTAGGAATTTCTAGAACCCTAGCTCAGAACGAATGGAGGCCAAATACCACATGGGCCTCAGTTCTTCACTCAGGCTTGCCAGAAGCCTGGGGGCTTCAAAGACAGCTGGTCTTCTTGATGGTGAACAAACGGGCGCCTGAGGGCACCAGGGTCCCAGGCTTGGTGTGGCAGGCGGTCTCCATACCACAGCCCCGGGCAGCAAATTTGACACCGGCTGGAAGGGATTTTAGACTACAGTCAGGATCCCCAGCCTCCCTCCTCCTAGTCCAGGGTCATACGCCCCACCTACCTTCTCCCCGGGGTCTTTGGAGGCACTCTCTCCCTTAGAAACTGGAAGCATGAGGCTCCAGTTCTGGGCCTGTTAGGAGCCCTCTCCCTCCTCCCGAATTCCAGGTGCCTCTTACCAGGCTGCACGAGGCCAGACAGGGCAACACAGCGGGTCTCCTCGCCAACGCAGAGCGCTTCCTCACTCCCAGTGCAGGTTTCCGTAAAGGCAGCGATGCAGGAAGGACAGTGAAGGCCATTCTCTGTATGGTTTCTCACGAACGCTGAAGGGGAGGGTGGAGGGTAAGGTAATCAGAGAAGCGGAGTCCCTTTCTCAACCTCCCAACCCCTCAGGGGACAGCTGTTGGTAACAGAGACTGCATTTACAGAAAACAATGCTTATTTGGCTGTATTGGATCTTAATTGCAGCCTGTGGAATCCAATTCCCTGACCAGGGATCCAACCCCTGCATAGGGAGTATGGAGGCTTAGTCACTGGACCACCAGGGACGTCCCTGGACACTGCAGTTTACAGGAGAAGAAACCAAGGCTCAGCGCCAGGAAGACGCTTGCCCTGGTGGCAGCGCAGGTCAGTGACAGGTGCTCACAGCTGGCTCTGGGGGGTGAGGGGTGGGCAGGCAGGGACTCCAGCCGCGGGGCTCAGCTGGGGCTTACCGGGCAGGGGATCCTGGTTGCAGCCATCCTTCTGGCAACAGCGACTCCTGGAGCCCATGTAGTTCTCAGGGTTCACGGTGATGCTGAAGAGTCCTGACTCACACTCGCTGGATTTTGCACACCCCTTGTAGCTGGTCACCACCAAGGAGGCCTCTGCAGGATGGCCGTGGGCAGGGGGCTCAGTGGCCCCTGGTCTGGACCCTTGCCCTGGGGTGTCTCCCCCACCTTAGAGTTGCCCCAGCCCACTGCTGTCTAGAGAGGTCTCTTCCACCTCCCCAATTTAGACCTCTATTCTGCCTGAGGCATATCTGAATGGTTCATTATGTATGCAACCCATCCTCCGGCAGCCCCCAGGCTGTGCTGGACTCTCCAGGGTAGCCCTTTCAGCCACCAGGCCACCCCACTGCCATCCTGCAGGGCTCCCACCTGCAATGGTCTTTTCCAGACCACCTGTGACTACCCCCATGCCTGTGTGAATGGTCTCTTCCAGTCTTCAGCCTTCCCCCTGACCCCTGGGATTCCTTCCACCAAATGCTGGGATGGGGCTGCCATCCCGACCCGCTGTAACACCCATTTCCTTCTCCACCTAAGGTAGACGCTTCCATATTCCCCAGGGTCACTCCCCAGACTTCCTAGCTATGATCTCTTGCTGCCCTCCTTGGCTACTCTCCGCTCTTGCCTGAAGTGGTGTCTTCCAGTCTCCCTGGCCTTCCCCCTCCCCACCATAGCTGGGGTGGTCTCCTCCAGGCCTAGGGTTTCTGCTCTTTACCCCCCGTGCTTGGGTGTGTGGGTGCTCAGTTGTCCCTGATTCTTTGCGACTTCATGGAATGTGCCCGGGCATCATCTGTCCTCATGCGTCTCTCTCTCTGTGATAATACTGGGACTTCCTAGATGGTGCAATGGTAAAGCACCCCCCTGCCAATGTAGGAGATGCAAGAGATGCAGCTTTCGTCCCTGGGTGGGGAGGATCCCCTGCAGGAGGCAATGGCAAGTCTCTCCAGTATTCTTGTCTGGAAAATCCCAGGACAGAGGAGCCTGGCAGGTTACATCCCATGGGGTCGCAAAGACTCAGACACAACTGAGCTCTCACTCAACTCAACCAGCCCCAGTATCTCCCGCTTTCTCTTGTCAGGAACAGTCTCTTGCAGCCCGCATCTCTGGGAGACCACTCGCAGCCCCAGAGAATCAATCTGATCACATTCTTTGCAACTCACCCAAGTCCTTTTTACACCCACGCCTTCACCTTTTACATATTAGATTTCCCCCTTCTCTGGATTTCACTCTTCCCCCATGTCCTTTGCCTTGCTAATTCCTTCTTTGGCAAGAAAGTCTGCATCTGCACTTCCGCATCCTGTCTTTGGAGTCTCATCTTCAGAAATGCTTGGCAACGGTAGTCTCTGTCATTCCACAGGATTCTCTGTCTACCACCCACCTCGAGATTGCCTTTCCCTCTCTCCTGACATTATCATCACTCAAACGTTTACCCAACCCATGGTGGTATCTGCCACTGTGGAGGCAACCTCTGCCCTCCCAGCATGTGACACCAGCGCCTGCCTTCTTACTTCTGTTGGTCTCAGTCACGACAACGATGCAGGAGTCCTCATCTGGGCCGCAAGTCTGCAGTTTCCCACTGCAACTGGGACCGTCACCGACACACACCTCACAGCTCAGCGGGTACCCTGCAGTTAGAAAGCGGGGCTCTAGTGAAAGGCGCCATAGTCTGTGGGCCGTGACTCCTGAATCCGGACGAGGATGGGGTGGAGGGGTCTGAAGGAAGAAGGACTAGTGTCTCCCTGGTTATTCATGGGTGGGACTCTGGCCGCTGAACAGGGATGTGTCTGAAGCTCTGCAGGGATGCCATGGGGCTGGGAGCAAGGCTGCTCTCTGGGGCAGGGCAACAGCAACTCCGATCAGGGAGCAAGTTTATCTGATCACACGGCTGGGGACTTTGGATGCTAGACCCCCTGATACAGCTTGGGGACCTTGAGTGGTCCTGCTGAAGCTTTCCATAGATTTTTAAAAGTTTTTTTTATAGTTTTAGTTTTCGTTCTTCTATTGTTGGCGGTGCTGGGTGCCTGCTTCCTGCTGGTGTTTGTCTAGCTGCAGCGAGTAGATGCTACTCCCTAGTTGTGGTGTGGGGCTGCTTATCTGTGCTGGTCTCTCCGCTGGCAGAGCACAGGCTCTAGAGCATGAGCTCAACAGTTGTGGGGAAGGGTCTTAGTTGCCCCAGTGCACGTGGAAGCCTCCTGGACCAGGGATTGCACCCCTGTCCCCCATTTGGCAGGCAGATTGCGCACTGAACCACTGGGGAAGTCCTTCAGGGACTTCTGTGAGCCTTCAGGTGCAGCTGGTTCTCGGAAGTGGGATCACCTGCCTTGTGGGTACCAGGCTGTCTGAGTCTCTTAGAGTGTGGGTACTCAGGCAGGGGAACCTGAGAGGAGATCTGCATCCCAGGACAAGAAGAAAATCCAGGAGTAAGAGGAGGACCAAGCCTGGACTCCTTGGTCCTGAGAGAGGAGGCAACTGGGGGCCCAGACACAAGGCATCTGGGTCCTGGGGAAAGTGGAGCTGCCTGAACCCCTACATCTATGGGAGGAGGACACCGGGGACCTGAACTGCTTAGAGTCCTGGAAGAAAGGGACTGTCTTGACCTCGCCTCATTTTTTTTCATACTAATGAAAAATACTAACCATATTCTCATGTGATTTTCAAGAATTCAGGTGTCTTATTTTGAGACACCTCCTGGGATACAGGGAGCAGAGCCCATCCAAACCCCTCCTATCTCAGAGATTCAAACCCATGCTTTTTTAGCACTTCCTCCCTTGGGGACCCAGGCTTTCTCTCCTTTACCCTCTGCCTTCTCCATGGATTTCAATTCCCAGGACACCTCCTCTTTCACTTCTCCCACTAGGACCTGGCAGTGTGTTCTCTCATACTCCTTGTTTTGCAGGTCCCCGGAGTCCAGAGCCCTAGTCACTTACCCAGACCCAGGAGGGTGCAGAGCAGCGTGGTGGCCAGCAGGAAGGTCTCGGGTTTCATGGCAGGCTTCATGATGGATGGATGAGTGATCCTGCAGGCCCGGGTCCCCAGCTGTTCTTATAGGAAGCTGGGAAGGGGCGGGTCTGGACCTACCTTACCCCTAGGCTAAGAAATGATGATGTAAGACCCGGGTAGGTCTCTGCAGCTCTGAGTGGGGGAGACAGAAACAGAATCCAAAAGGAGCAGTGGCATCTTGTGCCCAGCCCCCTCCTCCATGCAGCCCAGGCGTCTGCGCTTCCTACCCTCTCTTCCATCAGGTCCCACTTCCCTGGCCCTCACCCCCTTTTTTTCTAATGTGAAGCCCAAATCAGAATCAGGTCATTTTGTTTCCTGTTGGGGAGAGCAGCTGCTAGGACTCAGGTACACTCCCCCTTCTCTTCTTCCCCAAGGAGGTGCCCATTGTGGGTGAGGCCCTACCTGTGAGCACCCAGCAAATCCAGGCTTGTTTTGCCCAGGCATGCTTGGCTCATACTCCCTTTTCTGTGTTTGGTCTGTCTCCATGTCCGACCCCACCCCAGGATGTACTTGGGTCTCTCAGAGACTGAACAGAGGGGTGCTTGTTCCGGGCATGGGGATGGTAGGGGACAGATGCCCAGAGTTCCCATTGGAAAGGAAGGCTGGGTGTGTGTCTGGTTCGGGCACATACTTTGTCTTTTATTGAGGTCCTTTACATACTCCCTCTGTCTCAGACCTGATCTTCAGAGATCAGAGATTTTCTCCTGTGTGTGTGTCTGTGTGCGCTGTGGGTGGGGAGAGTAGTCAGCCAGCCAGCCATGGAGGGGATCCTGTTGCGGTAGGCTCCCAGCTTCATGAAAAAATCCACTCAGGTTTGCTGGCCTCTTGCTTTCCAGGCTTCAGCTGGGGCGCTGAGGATGGCGAATTTCTGCTGGGGACCAATCCTGCAGGCCAAGCTGGTTGCTGGGAAAGCCTGGTGTGAAAGTGGACGGGAGGAGGGGCGAGAGAGCCCTTTGGCCAGATAGAGGGGAGAACAGCTGGAAGCTAGGGAACTGGACTCCACTGACGGCTCTCCGGAGAGATGGCCTAGGCAAGTGGAGTGGTGACATAATCCCTGGGCACTGCGGTGCGGTGTGAAAGTCCAGAGCTTCGTGTGCTTGCGCAGTGAAGGCCGCACTGGGCGCACTCCCTGTCAGCCCTCCAAACTCAGACCTTCGTGCATCTTTTGGGTCGGGTGAAGCCCTCACAGCGTTGACATGCTGGAGATCCGCCTCCGCCATGTGGTGTCCTGCAGGACTCGATGAGGGACTGGCGTGCGGGAGTGTGGAATCAGTGAAGGCATTCGTCAGCGGGCTCTGGAACTTTTGGAGTCTCAGAGGTGTTGAAGGATAATCCGTATGCGGGGTGCCAAGAAAGAGCTTTATTGGGGTCCTTACGAATTGCAGTTTGGGAGATGCAGATTCCGGTAAACTGAGTGTTGGCAGCGGGAATCAGGAGCTTATAAGAGGACAGAGGTCAGGAGATTGATAAAGTCGTGGGAAGAGAATTCTAATTGACTGTGATACACGGAAAGAAATATTTGGCTTTAAAGAAGAAGCTGTCCTGAGTTACTGGAGGGTAAGGGTCTGATAAATACCTTGAGTTTCTGGCACATATTCTGGATGCCTGTGTGAATAAAAATAAGTGATCAAAAGGTCAGATTCCAGATTCCACTGTAGCTGTGACCCACTTGGTCAGAACTCCTCAGGGGGCCCCACCGGTCAATGTTCCAGAACACTTTTATCAACGCGGAGTTCATTTTGATTTTCCTTTCACAAAGGGGACTTTGTGGAATTCTAGGAGGGTCATGGGAGAATTTCTGGGAGGCCATAGGGAAATCTGGAGAGATGTGAGATAGATGAATTTGCTGAGAGAAAAAGGAGGTGTTTTGCTTCCTGAGAAGGAGCAGAGGTGAATTTCCAGGGGAAAATGTTGGAGGGGACTCCAGGTAGAGTGTGGAGGGTTTATTTTAACACTAGAATGTTTTTGAATTGGGGTATAGCCAGAAAAGAGAAGGCAATGGCCACCCACTCCAGTGTTGTGCCTGGAGAATCCCAAGGACGGGGGAGCCTGGTGCGCTGCCGACTATGNTGGAGGGTTTATTTTAACACTAGAATGTTTTTGAATTGGGGTATAGCCAGAAAAGAGAAGGCAATGGCCACCCACTCCAGTGTTGTGCCTGGAGAATCCCAAGGACGGGGGAGCCTGGTGCGCTGCCGACTATGGGGCCGCACAGAGTGGGACACGACTGAAGGGACTTAGCAGCAGCAGCAGCAGCAGCATAGCCAGATAACAAAGTTGGGATAGTTTCAGGTGAACAGCAAAGGGACTCAGACATACATATACATGTGTCCATTCTTCCCCCACACCCCAGCGNCTGTGATACACGGAAAGAATTATTTGGCTCTAAAGAAAAAGCTGTTCTGAGTTACCGGAGGGTAAGGGTCTGATAAGTACCTTGAGTTTCTGGCACATAGTCTGGATGCCTGTGTGAATAAAATAAGTGGTCAAAAGGTCAGATTCCACTGTAGCTACGACCTGCTTGGTCAGAATTCCTCAGGTTCCCCCACCCCCCGCCCCCGGTAAATCTTTGAGAACACTTTTAGCAATACGGACTTCATTTTGGTTTTCCTTTCACCAAGGGGACTTTGTGTAATTCTAGGAGGGTCATGGGAGAATTTCTGGGCGGCCATAGGGAATTTTGGAGAGATGTGGGATAGAGGAATTGATGAGAGAAAAGGAGGTTGCTTTGCTTCCTGAGAAGGAGCAGAGGTGAATTTCCAGGGGAAAATGTTGGCGGGGACTCCAGGTAGAGTGTGGAGGGATTTATTATTGTAACACTAGAAAGTTTTGTATTGGGGTATAGCCAGGTAACAATATTGGGATAGTTTCAGGTGAACAGCAAAGGGACTCAGACATGCATATCCATGTATCCATTCTTCCTCAAACCCCAGAGTGTGGGGGGATTAATAAGGAAACTGAAACCTGGGTGGTGTCAGAGGGCTTGAGAGAACTCTCAGACTAATCTGAGAGCTGGGGAAATAGCCCTCACCTCTGAACCCTAACATTCCCTTTTCTAATCTTCTCTCCAGACCTACTGTGCAGAAAACCTTCTCAAGGCAGACACTTACCGTAAATGGCGGGCAGCCAAGGCGGGTGAAAAGACCATCTCCGTGGTGCTCCAGGTGATTCTGCCAGCTGCCCCCTCCCCCATCTTTTTTTTCCCCCTCTCTGCTGGGTGGCATGTGGGATATTAGTTCTCTGACCAGGAACAGAACTGGACCTCCCTGCTCTGGAAGCTTATAGTCTTAACCACTGGGCCCCTAAAGAAGTCTCCCTCCCTCCATCTCCTTAATGGAAATCTGTAGGTCCAGGGTCCACANGATATTAGTTCTCTGACCAGAAACAGAACTGGACCTCCCTGCTCTGGAAGCTTATAGTCTTAACCACTGGGCCCCTAAAGAAGTCTCCCTCCCTCCATCTCCTTAATGGAAATCTGTAGGTCCAGGGTCCACACTACTCTGGAGGTAACCGGCAGTGAGCTGAGGCACTTTCTCTTTGGTCCCCACCCCCTCACCTGGACAGTGAGCAGTGTGGTCCCTGTCCCTTAGCAGAGGAGAGAGGTGATGCAAGGACTCGGCGAGGAATGAATCCATGTGTGGTCCAGGTAGGTTGCTGCTCTTTTCAGAGCCTTATCACCCTCAGTTGGAAGAGAGTAAACCATTGCCACGTGTTCTGCCTTCTCAAGGCCTTGGGCTTAGGACTGGAATGCGTCTCTTNCGGTGAGGAATGAATCCATGTGTGGTCCAGGTAGGTTGCTGCTCTTTTCAGAGCCTTATCACCCTCAGTTGGAAGAGAGTAAACCATTGCCACCCATTCTGCCTTCTCAAGGCCCTGGGCTTAGGACTGGAAAGCATCTCTTTATCATCTAAGCCAATCAACCTCATTTTAAAGATGGGGAAACTGAGGCCTAGGAAGGGCCAAAGTGAAGTGGCCAGTCTTTGTGACCATTGTGGAATGCAGAGTGCTGTGGCACATGCTTGGTGAAGCTGGAGGCAGCAAAGGGAAAAGGGGAGGTGGACTCAGGATGGTGACAGACTTCCCAACAGGCTGCTCGCATCAGGCACAAGGAGCTGGTGGGAGAAGAGAGCTAGTGAGTTCCAGGGCTGCCTGGATGTGACCCTGCGTGACCCGGCTCTCCAGGGAGGGGGATGGTGGTGGAGCTGTTGTCATCCCTTGTGCATGGTGGTGCCGAGAGCTGAACCCAGTGTGGGTGCTCTAGACCCATTTTTCTTGCTTCTTTGTGTCTGTATGTTGACTTCCTTTGTTTTTTATATTGATTCGTATTTTGCTGCGTTCAGTCTTATTCACGGCCTGTGGGATCTAGTTAGCTGGCCAGGGTTGGGAACCTGGGTGCCCTGCATTGGGAGCATGGAGTCGTAGCTCCTGGATCTCCTGAGAAGTCTCTGTGTTTTTTTATTTTTAATTTTTGGCCACACCACATGACACTTTGGGGCATTAGTTCCTCAGCCATGGATTGAACCTGCCCCCAGCCCTCTGCCCTGTTGGAGGCACGAATTCTTAACCACTGGATCACCAGGGAAGTCCTCCACTTCTTGGTTTTGGCCACATTCATCCCTCCAATGTAAAGGTGTTTGAGGAGGGATGCTGGAGGCAAGGCATGCCGGATTGTGTTAAATTTATTATTCTCTGTCTTACCCAGTGGTTCTGAAAATGTTTTGGTTCATAGACCTTTTTGCAAATTAGAGAAAAGCTGAAAATTCTCCTCCCAGGAATTATGCACAAAGCCACAAGATTTTGTGAATGATTTTTGGATTTTACATATCTCATAGTTCCCTAAGGTAGTACAGTCAGAATAATGAGAGCTAACAGTTTATTCACCATTACAACTGTTTGGGAAAACCCTGGTGGGGCATGGTTAGGATTCCACTCCATGCCATGAGGCCCAGGTTCAATGCCCAACTTGGGAAAATGCCGCCCAGCCCAGAAAAGAAAACCCTGCCAGTTAACAATCTAAATGCGTCCTCCAATGTTCTTGCCTGGAGAATCCCAGGGACGGGGGAGCCTGGTGGGCTGCCATCTCTGGGGTCACACAGAGTCGGACACGACTGAAGCGATTTAGTAGTAGTAGTATGGGTTACTACTAGTATGAATCCTCATAAAAATCCCATCACCTCAGGTCTATTATTATCCCCTGTATGATGCAGAAACTAGGCCCAGAGAGATTATACATTTGCCTAGAGGCAGTATTTTCAACTGAGAGAGAACTGCAGGTGGCTGCCAAGTTAATCTCAGGTGGAATTCGAGTCCCCATCTCTCCCTTTTACTCTCCCTGTGACCTCAGGCAAATGGTTTCATTTCTCAGAAGCTGTTTTCTCACCTGTCCATGGGGGATAATGTGCTGGGCGCCTAGGGTCACTGTGAGAATCTGGTGACGTAATGTTTGCAGAAGTGCCGTGTCACCACGCAGGTGTTTGTGTAAAGGGGGGACTCACGTGTGTATTACTGGATGGTCTTGCTGGGCTCTTTTATGATCAGGGGCACCCTGTTTAATTCTGCACCACTGTTGGAGTGGGAGCAAGAAAGACAGGAAGTGGGGAGTGAGAGAGCCAGAGGAGCCAGCCGAGGCTCATGTGGTCCATAACTGAAAAAAGCGCACAAGGGAGGGTGTACACTGAAAGGAAGTCCTCACCACAGGCCAGCTGCTTCCGACCCCTCCTGCCCCATCCCCCCCATTCCTGCTGCCCAGGTCTTCCTTCCTGTGCCAGTCATTGTGAGCAGCTTCTCATGTGGTTCCCCAGGTCCCTCTGTCCATATACGAGCATCTATATTCACCAGCACCCCCTTTTTTAAATAGATAATATGTAATGGTCGTTACCCTTGCTTTTTCCAAGAAACCATATCTTGGAGGCCCACTGTCACGGCATCAAGTGCTACCTTATTCTTTTGAATGGGGCATAACATTGCTGTTCATGGATGTGGAACCTTGGTTTAAATTTTTAATTTAATTTTTTAATTTGTTGGCCACAGTGGGCGGCATGCCAGATCTTAGTTCCCCAACCAGGGATCGAACCTGTGCTCAGGGTTGTAACCACTGGATCACCAGGGAAGTCCCTTTAATTTTTATGTTGAGGTAGAGTTGGGGTTGATTAGCAATGGTGTATAATTTCAAATGTACAGCAAAGTCATTCGGCTATGCCTACACATGTATCTATGCTTTTCANCTGTTCATGATCTTTCTCTTATACACATCTTTGAGGTAGAGTTGGGGTTGATTAGCAATGGTGTATAATTTCAAATGTACAGCAAAGTCATTCGGCTATGCCTACACATGTATCTATGCTTTTCAAAATTGTTTCCCACTCAGGTTCTCACAGAATACTGAGCAGAGTTCCCTGTGTTGAACAGTGGGTTCTTGTTGGTTATCTGTTTTACATATAACTCTGTGTGCGTGAGAATCCTGAGCTCCTTAACTGTCCCTCCCCTGCCTCTACATTCGCCCTGATAACCATGAATTCGTTCTCTTGAGTCTGCGTGTGTGTTTCTGTTTTGTAGATAAGTTCTTTTGTATAATTTTTTTTTAGATTTCGCATAGAGATAATACCATATGATATTCATCTCGGAACAGTTTTTTTAACAAGATGCCTCAGTGTTGGCAGACCTTCCATATCTCCTTTATGCCACTGTCGTGAATCCTGTCTTCCTGAGACAGGTGCACACAGACCTGGGCCCAGATGAGTCTCGTGCGCTTAAGCATTTCTCCCAACGACTGATACTTACCCAACACTCTCTTCTGTCCTCATGAGATAAAATTCACGTAAAGTAAGTTCATTACTTTAACCATTGAAAGTGTGTGATTCCGGGGATTTGGTACATTCACAGCGTGCAGCATTCATTGCAGCGTCTAATCCAGAACATTTTCATCACCTCCCCCCAGAAAAAAACCCAGAACCATTAAGTGGTCATTCCCTTACCCTCTTTCCACAGTTGCCCTTAGCAACTGCTGATGTACATTTTTAAAAAGGCAAAAACCATGAAATTCAGCTGTTAATTTTTTATTTATTTATTTTTTTTTAATTGGCCACGCTGTGTGGCATGTGGGATCTTACTTCCCTGATCGGGGATTGAACCTGGGCCCCCTGCATTGCAAGCCCAGAGTCCTAACCACCAGACCACCAGGGAAGCCCCCTAATTTTTTNAATTTATTTATTTATTGGCCACGCTGTGCGGCATGTGGGATCTTACTTCCCTGATCGGGGATTGAACCTGGGCCCCCTGCATTGCAAGCCCAGAGTCCTAACCACCAGACCACCAGGGAAGCCCCCTAATTTTTTATTTTTAACTCAAATGAATTTAACATGGCTGCTGTATATTTAAATCAACACTTGATATTAACCTTTTTAATAAATCCTAATATTTACATCCTATATATTAAAAACTATATGATTAGTTTAGTCTGAACTTCTTTTTCTGATTTGTTTAAAAGCTTGAGGTAGAGTTGATTTACAGTGTCATGGTACTTTCAGGTATATCACAGTGATTCGTTTATTTATACATGTATCTGTATATATATATATTGTTTTTCAGATGCTCTTAACCTTATGCATTATTACAAAATACTGCGTGTCATTCTCTATGCTACACAGCAGGTCCTTTTGGTTATTTACTTGATACTGGTGTGTGTATGTACCACTGATGTGCTTTCTGTCTCTCCGAATTTGTCTGTCCTGAACGTTTCCTATAAATAAGACCGTGCAGTATGCCCCCTGTTGTGTCTGGCTCCTTTCACGTCGTTTTTGGTTTCCTCCATGTTGTAACTTGCATCAGACCTTCATTCCTGTTTATAGCAGAATACTATTCCATTAGCTCAGATGGTGAAGAATCTGCCTGCAATGCAGGAGACTGGGGTTCGTTCCCTGGGTCGGGAAGATTCCCTGGGCAGGGGAATAGCACCCCATTCCAGTATTCTTGCCTGGAGAATCCCATGAATGGAGGAGCCTGGTGGGCTACAGTCCATGGGGGTCACAAAGCGTGGGACCTGACTGAGTGACTAACTACTTGCCTTTTCACTGTTCCATTGTAGGGAATCCTGCACTATATGTCCATTCATATGGACATTTGGGTTGTCTCCATATTTTTTAATCAGAAATTTTGCTTTGTCATAAGAAAGACAAGGGAGCATCTGTGTGTATTAAAAGTAGAAGAGGTCGTATGTGAAATCAGAATTTGTCATTAAAATACAAAGGTATATGTCCTACTGGATGGAGGGTCCCATGCTTTTAATTTGGGCCAGGCAGAAGTGTTGAGTCTTGATTTTTTTTTTTTTTGGACGTGCCATGTGGCAGTGGGACCTTAGTTCCCTGACCAGGGATTGAACCCAGGCCCCCTGCGGTGAAAGCTGGGAGTCCTAACCCCTGGACCACCAGGGAAGTGCCAAGATGTGGAGGTTTTACCACAAGGATTGAATTTGTGGAGTTGGAGACCACTGTTGGCATGTAGTCTGGAAGTTGGTCTGAATTTTTCTGCCAGTCATTACCTGTGTGTGACATGCAAGCTGTTCATTTTCCTGTCTGCATCTTGGTTTCCCATCTGTAAAGCATATCCTACATAGGGTGATCATCCCCAATTTACAGATGAAGAAACTGAGGCTCCAAAAGCTGAGCTGACAAGGTGCTATAGCTAGTGTGCAGCACAGCTGGGCTCAAGCTCAGGAATCAGTAGTGAACAAAACCAAACCAGGCCCCGACCCTCAGGAAGCATCCACAGAGTCCTATGTGATTGCAGGCAGAGTTGACAGACAATTTGTCATAGTGCCATCAAGGAAGCTTGTGGTGCCAGGTTGGAAGCCCGTCCAGCGGAGTCTGGTGGAGCCGGGAACACGGGATCTAACATATTGTGTGTGCGTTAGCGGTCTGTTCCCCTTTGTTGCTGAGAAGCTTCACTGGAAGCGGAGATCTCGACGTGTTCCTCCATTCTCTTGTTGACGGGCCTCTGGACTGTTGCCCCGTTTTGGTGGCTGTTTCTGTCTACACCTCGTAGCTTTCAGGATCTTAGTTTTCCAGGCAGGGACTGAACCCAGACACCAGCAGTGAAAGTGAAAAGCCCTCACCACTAGACCTCCAGGGAACTACCCAGCACTTTTTGACTATGAACACAGCTGCTATGAGCCTTGTATAAGCCTCTGTACAGAGATATCCTTGGTGTAACCATCTAAAAGAGTCCAATTGCAGGGTCTTCAGTCCTTAGGTCTAGGAGTTACTTGCCTGTTGGCTAGTGGTGAAGAATCTGCCTGCAGTGCAGGAGACACAGGAGAGGCAGGTTTGATCCCTGGGTTGGGAAGATGCCCTGGAGGAGGGCATGGCAACCCACTCCAGTATTCTTGCCTACAGAGCCCCATGGACAGAGGGCCTGGTGGGCTACAGTCGATAGGGTCACAAAGAGTTGGAGACAACTGAACTGACTTGGCATGCAGGCAGATTTGCTTTCCTATTAGAAATGGACTGGTTTCCACAGTGGTTGTTCCACGTCATGTTTCCTTCAGCAGTCTGTGAGCGTCACGCCCTCACTGACCCTTGGCATCGCCAGGCCTCATGTGTTGATTTCACTGGGCCAGGCCTTAGGTGCAGCTGCCCATGGTAGCAGGGTCTAGCTCACTGACCAGGGATCGGGCCCAGGCCCTGCACTGGAAGCATGGAGTCCCAGCCACTCGGCTCCCAAGGGAGGTCCCACGAGTCTTTTCACTGACATGCGTTGAATTTTAAACAGTGCTTGTTCCACATTACAGAGTCTATTCTGCCCAATGAGGTTTTCCTTGAACACACATTCTTCTTCTAAAAGTCTTAGGGAGTCCCCTGGCATTGTAGTGGTTAGGACGACACTCTCTCTTTGCCAGGGGCCCAGATTCAATCAGTCCCTGATTGGGTAACTAAAATCGTACAAGCTGTGCAGTGTGACCAAAAAGATTAATAATAATAATAATAAGATAAAGGTCCTATCAGTTGTAAAAGGTAAACTGCGGCACGTTATAGTTTGAAGAGTTCATTTAGGCAGACAATTCAAATCAGATCGCCAAAACTGAAAAATGATCAGAGGTGCTTTGTGGGTAGGAGGACAGAGGATTTCAGAGAGAAACCATGGAGGCAGAGCAATTATTTAATTCGCTTGAGCACGAACTTTTTAAAATTAATCAGTTGTATTGGGATGTAGTTCCTTTACACTGTTGTGTTAGTCTCCACGGGGCAGCAAGGTGAATCAGCTCTACCTATACATGTCCCCTCACTCCTGGATTTCCTCCCCATTTAGGTCGGCACAGAGCCCTGAATGCAGCGCCCCCTGCTGTACAGCAGGCTCTCATCATCCGTGTCTGCCCGACAGGGTATCAAGAGTATAAGCGTGTCAGTCCTAATGGCCCAGTCCACCCCACCTCCCTGGCCCTGAAACGATTTTCTTACTTGGGAAAATAGAGAGACTTGGCTGTTCATGATTAGTTGATTTCATTTTCTTATATTTGAGTTCATCAACTCTGGCTTAAATTTTGATTGGTTTACTAAAGCTACCTAAGGCTTTAGAGTCACCCAGTCTAATGGCCTCCTTGATTAAAATTTTGGTAATAAAGAGTTCATGATCTGAGCCACAGTCAGCTCCTGGTCTTGTTTTTGTTGACNTCTGCTGACTTGTGGGAGACGTGTGGATTCTTAGAGCGTGGCCTCAGAGTTAGCATCATGAGATCTGGAATCAGAACACCGGTTTAAAACCTGGCTGCTGCACTCCTTAGCTCTGTGAGCTCGGGCTAGTGACTTCACCTTTCTGGCCATCCTGGGACCCAGGTTCCTTCCATCTCATGGTTCTGCATCCACCCAGCAGAGGAGGAAAGAGCCGGGAGCATTTCTGAGTCACGGAAGTGGCACATGGCCCTCCTTTGCATTCCACAGGCAGAAAATTGGCAGGCAGAGTGGATTTGCCTAGACCCTGCAGCCTTTGCCAGTTGCTCTGAGGCTCAAGGGCTGAGCACATAAAGGGCTTTGTGCCGAGCCTGACCCCAAGTTAGGGCTCAGTGATAGCTTGTGGTTATTATTCTTGTCATGATCAACCGGGCAGCTCCCTAGATGTGTGTATCCATTGCAGGGAAAGAGTCAGGAAGGGGTTTCTCTAAACGAAAGGGATGGGGCCAAGCCTTTGTCCTTGGCCAGACCTCCTGACTCCCACCCCTCCTCTCCCAGGATGCCCCCTATGGCCTGAGTTTTGTACGGTTTCACAGCCCCCCAGACAAAGACGAGGCCGAGGCCTCATCCCAGGTAAGCTCTGCCNAGACCTCCTGACTCCCACCCCTCCTCTCCCAGGATGCCCCCTATGGCCTGAGTTTTGTACGGTTTCACAGCCCCCCAGACAAAGACGAGGCCGAGGCCTCATCCCAGGTAAGCTCTGCCTGCCCCTGCCCCTGCCCAGAGCCTTCTCCCCACCTCTTCACCCTCACCTGCCAACAGCCCTCCCACTGCACTGACCTTGCGGGACCTTAGAAGGTGACCAAGCTTGGCCAGTTCCGTGTGAAGGAGGAGGATGAGAGTGCCAGCTCCCTGAAACCCGGGGCTCTCTTCTTCAGTCGTATCAACAAGACACCCCCAGGTGAGGACAGAAAGCCTGGGTCCTGAGCAAGTAAAGGCTGGGGGCCTGGATCCTGGGCCTGAGGGAGTGGAGGCTGGGGCCTGGACCCCTGGGTCACTGCTGGGTCTTGGAAACAACACTTTGGGACTCATGGATAGAAAGGAGCCAGAAGTCCTGAGGGTCCAGCCCTCTCATCCTGGATCCGCTCTCCCCCTCTGCAGTGGCAGCCAGTGACCCGGCAGGACCCAGCTATGCAGCGGCTACGCTGCAGGCCTCCAGCACCGCCTCCTCAGCCTCCCCGGCCTCCAAGGCAGCAGGCAGCGCCTCCAAGGTGAGATCACCAGACCCTGAGGGGGTGGAAAAGGAGGAGAGGAGCTGGAGGCCTCAGCACAATCCACCCCCTTAGCCTCAGGAGTCCCCGAAAGGTAAGAGGAAGCTGGATTTGAACCAAGAAGAAAAGACCCCCAGCAAACCATCAGCTCAGCCCTCAGTACCTGCCCTCAAAAGACCCAGATGTGAGCAAACTGGATTCCTTGTTCCCACAGAGGGTCCGAGGGTGGAGGGGCAGGGATTCTGGGTCTGAGGGAAGAGGGCCTGGGGATCTGAACTCCTGGGTCTGAGAGAGGAGGGGCTGGGAGCCTGAACTGCTAGGTCTGAGACAGGAGAGTTGGGGATGTAGCCGTACATTTTCTAACTGAATCCACTGTCTGGCTTCTCTAGTGCCAGCTCTCCCCACTCCCCTGACCCCTGCCCCAGCACGAGTGGTGGCACCAGAGAAGCTCCGAGGAGAAGGCGCTGAGCCCAAGGCCCCCCGCGCAGGCCCGCAGGAGCTGGGGAAGATCCTCCAGGGTGTGGTGGTGGTGCTGAGTGGCTTCCAGAACCCCTTCCGCTCGGAGCTCCGGGACAAGGCCCTTGAGCTGGGGGCCAAGTATCGGCCGGACTGGACTCCAGACAGCACGCATCTCATGTAGGCCAGCGTCCCCTCCCCTCACTCCCCGCTGCCTCTTCTCCGACTTCTTCCATCTGCTCCGTCTTGCTCTCTCTCTGTCACCTCGCCTCTCTGTATCCTCTGCCTCTCGCTCTCTTTCTTTTCTTCCCTCTGCCCCTCTCTCTCTCTCCTATGCCCCTTGTCTCTTTGCCTTTGCCGCTGAGACTGCCCTCCGTTCTGCTCCCCACCAGCTGCGCCTTTGCCAACACCCCCAAGTACAGCCAAGTCCTTGGCCTCGGAGGCCGAATCGTGCGCAAAGAGTGGGTGCTGGACTGTCACCGCATGCGGCGGCGCCTGCCCTCGCGGAGGTGAGGCCTCGCTGCACATGTGTGCTTTACACATGCACACACACACCCTGACCCTGCCCCTCATCCCCGTGCCGGGCAGCGCCAGGGATCTGGGGAGAAATCAGGCTGTGTCCTGCCAGCCCGGAGTCAGCCGACTTCCCAGAGGAGGAGGGGCAGGGCTGGGAGATGGGGAGGAGAGGGAGGGCATCCCCAGGGGTCCCAGCAGGGCTCTGGGAAGTCTGCTTAGCAAAGGAAAAGGCTGCAGGCTAGAGAAACAGCGTTCACAAAGGCTCAGGGCGGAGAATGAAGTGTTGGGACCTGTTGACATTCGTTTATCTGAAACCCCTGTGTGTGCAGCGTCAGGCTGGGCTGCCCACCGCTGGACCCCAGACATCAGTCCCTCCTTTCGAGAGCCTCTGACTTTGATGAGGGGCCAGACTTATTGTGAAATACTTTGGAGGAGGGCCCACAGGAAGAACTGCAGTGAGCCAGGGTTCTTCAAGGAGAAGAGGTTCGCCAGGCTGAGTGGAGGCAGAGGAGCCGAGGCTGGCTCAGCCTGGTGTCTGTCGGGAGGCGGGGCTCCTTTAGCAGTCTGAGCCCCTGGACCACCAGGGAAGGCCCCCAGCACTTTAAGCCTTCTGAATTTTCCCACGACCCTGGTTCTACAGTGAGGGTGACTTACCCAAAAAGGGCGTCACCAGNTTAGCAGTCTGTGCCCCTGGACCACCAGGGAAGGCCCCCAGCACTTTAAGCCTTCTGAATTTTCCCACGACCCTGGTTTTACAGTGAGGGTGACTTACCCAAAAAGGGTGTCACCAAGTTGGAAGCAACCATATCACGTGCGGAAGGCTCTTCACGTGGGGGCCAGGGCAGCATCCCCAGGAGGTTCACTCGCTTCCGCTGCATACGCACTCTGCCCTGTGATTTGGGGCTACTTGATTCATCTCTCTGGGCCTCCATTTCCTCATCTGTAAAATGGGGCTGAAAATAGCACCCGCCTCAGGATTCAGCGACTCTGAACCTGTCAAGTGTTCGCAACAGT
The DNA here is from genome assembly GCA_006410735.1 of Raphicerus campestris. NCBI lineage: Eukaryota > Metazoa > Chordata > Mammalia > Artiodactyla > Bovidae > Raphicerus > Raphicerus campestris. The sequence continues at coordinate 187,065 of SJYW01034769.1, read as the reverse complement.
GCCTGGCACATAGGAAATTTGCTTTCGAGATTTTCCCCTTAACCAGTAGGCAGTCTCCTAATGAGAAACTGACTTTGATGCTTGCAGGAGAGAATTATTTCTGATTTTTTTTGTTTGTTTCTGAAATGAGACACTTCTTCCCTTGGAGGGGAAGCCAGAGATTGCTGTGGTCTATGGTGTGGGTGGCTGAAGGTCCACGGGGCCCTTGTGGAGCTGGGAAAAGGGGCAGACCAGGAGGGAGACCACGTCTGCACCCTGAGGATTTATTTATTGATAGTAAATACCAGTGCCTGCTTCTTAAGCCCCCTCCCCACCTCCCCTGAAGGACACATGTCTGCTGTTGCTCTAAGGCCCGATCCCTCCTCCAGGTACCTCATGGCTGGGTCAGGCTCGAGCAGCGAGGACGAGGGGGGCTCTCACAGCGGCGGCAGTGGGAATGAAGCCCCGAAGGCTCCCCGAAAGGTCCATGCCCCCTGCCCGGCACAGGGGAGGGTGGAGTCGGGGGAACATGGTACCCCAAACTCTGTATTCCTGTCTCCTGCGGGCACACACTCACACCCTCACTGCCCCTTCCCTCCTCCCTGACCCACCCTCCCTCCTCAGCGCCCCCAGACCAAAGCCAAGCCCCCTCAGGCAGCAGGACCTAGCTCACCCCAGAGACCCCCAACCCCAGAAGAGACCAAACCAGCCTCACCAGGGGCCCAGGAAGATAATGACGACACTGAGGCGGAGCAGTCAGGTCAGAGTCTGAGGGAAGAGTGGCTGAAGACCCAGACTCCCTCATCTAAAAGGGGAAGGAGTTCCAAGTCTTAGCTCCTGGGTCCAGCAAGATGGGGCTGGATCCTAGACAGTGGACCTGGGGGGAGGGGGGAAGGCTGCCCCTTCACCCCCAACTGGATCTGGGGAGTGATTGGGTTGGGGGTTGAGACACCCCACCTATGCTCAGGTGTGAGGCTGGGAGGTAGGGGCCTCGAGCTGACTAGGTGTCTGCTCACAGAAGGACAGGACAACGGGGCAGAAGACTCTGGGGACACCGAGGACGAGCTGAGAAGGTAGGGTGGGGCTGGGTGGCCAGGGTGGCCCCAGCCTTGGGTGGAGGGGAAGCCGGTCTGCACACTCCTTCCCCACCCTTCTTGGCCTTCCCAGGGTGGCTGAGCAGAAGGAAGAAAGGCAGCCCCCTTGTCAGGAGGAGAATGGCGAGGACCCGTACGCAGGATCCACAGATGAGAACACGGACCACGAGGGCCCCCCGGAGTCTCCCGACCTGCCAATTCCCGAGCTCCCAGGTGGGAACCCCTCCCTTCCAATGTGGGGTTTGCCCTGTCACTTGTCTAAGGTGACTTGCCCCAGGCCTCCCGGGATGGCCGCTGCCCACTCTGACTTGTCTCCCAGGCTCCTCAGCCTCCTCCCTGACCTTTGCCACCTCCATATCCTCTCAGGCCTATTCCCTTCGTCAGCATCCTTGCCTGTCTGTCCCGTCCTGACTTCCGCTGTGACCACCTCCCTCACAGCCCAGCCCCCCGCCAGACCCCCTTTAGCTTCTCACCCCCTGACGACAGGGGCCTCCCACTCCCTCGGCTTCAAGACTGACCCGGGGGCTTTAAGAATCTGCAGGTGCCCCGGCTACACCCCCGGGTTCAGCTTTGTCGGTGGGGTTAGGGCTCGGAATACAGATGTGCCGATCTCTGCTGGGACCCGCCTTGCTCTTCATCACCCCAGACATGGGGACAGGCGTCAGGGCCTCTTCTGGTCAAGAATGAAAGGAGAGGGACTCCCCGGGTGGTCCAGTGGCTAAGACTCCAGGCTCCCTGTGCAGGGGGCTCAGGTTTGATCCCTGGTCAAGGAACTAAGATCCCGCGGGTGGCGTGGTGCAGCCGAAAGAGAATGAAAGGAGAGCCGGACGGTCAGAGGCTCTGAGTGGAGGCGAGGGTCTGTGGTCCCTGGAAAAAGCCATTTCCACCTGGTTCCTCACAAGTGATGGGCAGGAACATACTCTGATCCTCCTCCAAAGCCCCAAACGTGACCTTCGCAACTTAACAGAAAATCATGTTAAACTGGAACGAAGAGCCACCCTGAGGGTTAGCGCCAGAGAAGGCACTGGTGAAAAGGAGTGGGCTAGCCAGTGGAGGAAGTGGCAGGAGGTGAAGTTTCCAGCCCAGACCAAGTGAAGGAACTGACTGACCTGGTGTAAGAAATGCATTGCCACTAATAGTAATTGTATCTATTACCATTAATATAAAACAAAACCCCATTAGGCCTGCCTAGAACCACTGCTTGTCAGGGATGGCTTCTGAGTCAGGTTGTCCACGGACATTCCACACCCCCTCCAGCCGCTGCGCCTGCCTTCTTGTCCAGTCTGTGAGTGTCCCGTGGCTCCTGGCTGGCACCCTGGGACTTCCGGGGTTCACGTTGGCTCTCCCCACCCCATCTTTCCCCTGCAGACTTCTTCCAGGGCAAGCACTTCTTCCTTTACGGGGAGTTCCCAGGGGACGAGCGGCGGACACTCAGTCGCTATGTCACAGCCTTCAACGGGTCAGTCTCCAGGGGCAAGGGGTGGGGGGTGGAAGGTCATGGGGAGGATGGAGAAGGGATGTACCCTGAGGGTCGACACAGGCTGTGGAGCTCCGTGCCAGCCCTGCTCGCTGTGCTAGGGCCCTGGATGCACAGCTTCCCACACCACACCACACCACACTCCCAAACTCCTCATCCCTGACCCCTTCACCCCCACTTCCCTCCTCTCTAAAATGAGGCTCCTCACCGCCCTTCTGAAAGGACTGGAGATGGCAGGAGCTGGCGGTTTCATGGATACAGCGAGCCTGGCACGTGGGAGTGGGGGACCCATGGGTGGGCCACAGGGGACGTGGGTGGGGGTGGAGAGAGGACAGCCTCTGAGGGTGGTTGGGGAGGAGGACCTCAAGAGAGGGGGCGCCAATTCTCCGCCTCTTCGCATCCCCCGCCAGGGAGCTTGAGGACTACATGAGTGAGCGGGTCCAGTTTGTGATCACCGCACAGGAGTGGGACCCCAGCTTTGAGGAGGTGAGTCCTGGAGGGGCAGGAGAGGGAGGCCCAGCCTGCCCCAGCACAT
>SJYW01034769.1:151757-167836 GCA_006410735.1 Raphicerus campestris | reverse complement strand
TCCTTCCAGTGAACACCCAGGACTGACCTCCTTTAGGATGGACTGGTTGGATCTCCTTGCAGTCCAAGGGACTCTCAAGAGTCTTCTCCAACACCACAGTTCAAAAGCATAATTTTTATAGCTATTTTTTTTTATTAAATAGGACCCAATCAAAGTTCATACATGGCATTTGGCTGGTATGTGTATTTAGTCTCTTAGTCTAGAACTCAATGTGCATGAGTTTGAGCAAACTCTATGAGATAGTGAAGGACAGGGAAGCCTGGTGTGCTGCAGTCCATGGGGTCTCAAAGAGTTGGACACAACTAAGTGACTGAATAAGTCTAGAACAGTTTAATACCCTTTTTGCCCCATGACATTGACTTTAAAAATAAATTGATTAATTAGTTTGGGCTGCAGTGGGTCTTCCTTGCTGGGCGTGAACTTTCTCTAGTTGCAGTGAGCAGGAGCTACTGTCTAGTTTCGAAACTTGGGCTTTAGAGTATGGGCTCAGTAATTGTGGTTCACAGGCTTAATTGGCCCTTGGTATGTGGAATCTCCCCAGAGCAGGGATCAAACCTGTATTCCCTGCATTGACAGGTGACTTCTTAACCACTGGACCCCCGGGGGAACCCCGGACACTGACTTCTGAAGCTCCCAGCCTGTTGTCTTGCAGAATAGCTCACTTTCTGGGTATGTCTGGTGGTTGCTTCCTGATGTCATTTAACTTGTTCCTCAACAACTTCTCTTTGCTATTAACTGAAGTAAAATACAGATTATTTCTGTATTGGATGATGTGAAGTAAAGTGAAAGTCACTCAGTTGTGCTGAACTCTTTGCGACCCCATGGACTATACAGTTCAGGGAATTCTCCAGGCCAGAATACTGAAGTGGGTAGCCTTTCCCTTCTCCAGGGTGTCTTCCGAACCCAGGGATCGAACCCAGGTCTCCCACATTGCAGGTGGATTCTTTACCAGCTGAAACACCAGGGAAGTCCTACTGGATGATAATAATAATGAATAGCTTAATAATAGTTAATAAAGAGAGTGTTTGTTTCTCACTTGGCATTGTGCTAAACTCTGGAAGTACATTTTCTCAGTGTGTAGCTCACAAGACTTTGGGAATCATATATTCCACTTCCTGGAAGCAAGTGTTGGGGGAGAAGGCAATGGCACCCCACTCCAGTACTCTTGCCTGGAAAGTCCCATGGACAGAGGAGCCTGGTGGGCTGCAGTCCATGGGGTCGCCGGGAGTCGGACATGACTGAGCGACTTCACATTCACTTTTCACTTTCATGCATTGGAGAAAGAAGTGGCAACCCACTAGTGTTCTTGCCTGGAGAATCCCAGGGACGGGGAAGCCTAGTGAACGGCCATCTATGGGGTCACACAGAGTCTGACATGACTGAAGTGACTTAGCAGCAGCAGCAGCAGCTCTGTTTAAGGAGAATACCCACTGCATAATCAACTTGATTATTCATGCTTCAGGCTGTAGTCCAGAGAAGGCAATGGCACCCCACTTCAGTACTCTTGCCTGGGAAATCCCATGGACGGAGGAGCCTCATAGGCTACAGTCCATGGGGTCGCTAAGAGTCAGACACGACTGAGCGACTTCACTTTGACTTTTCACTTTCATGCATTGGAGAAGGAAATGGCAACCCACTCCAGTGTTCTTGCCTGGAGAATCCCAGGGATGGGGGAGCCTGGTGGGCTGCCGTCCGTCTATGGGGTCGCACAGAGTTGGACATGACTGATGCGACTTAGCAGCAGCAGCAGCAGGCTGTAGTCTGTCTTCTTCTTTTTTGAAAAGTTGACTTGTTTTTGGCTATGCTGGGTCTTCGTTGCCGCATGGGCAGTCCTTTAGTTTCAGTGCTCGCCTTCCCATCGCAGTGGCTTCTCTTGTTTGCAGAGCGGGGGCTCTGGACGTGAGGGTTTCAGCGGTCCCTGCATGTGGGCTCAGTGGTTGCCAGGCTCTGAGCGACTCATAGGCTCAGTAGCTGTGGCACAAGGGCTCCATGTGGGATCTTCCTGGATGAGGAATCAAACTCATGTCTCCTGCCGATGCAGGAGGCCACCAGGGAAGCCCTTCTCTCAGTCTTCTTTTAAAATTAGAAGCTACAAATATACATTTTTGAAAAATCCTCCGAAAGATAAGGGTCAACAGCAAATTCAGACTTTTAATAACTACTGAGCAGTCCAGATGTAAGCGTTACTATGGCTGGACCTGGTTCTTGCCCCTCCACTGTCTTCTCTGACAGATAAATCTCATTAAACCTTCCTAACCACATAGTAGGCATTCCCTGTTGGCTCAGGGGTAAAGAAGCCGCCTGCAATGCCGGAGATGCAAGTTAGATCCCTGAGTCGGGAAGATCCCCCTGGAGAAGGAAATGGCAACCCACTTCAGTATTCTTGCCTGGGAAATCCCATGGACAGAGGAGCCTGGTGGGGGCTACAGTCCATGGGGTCGCAAAGAGACAGACACAACTTTGTGACTAAACAACAATATCCCTGTAGTGAGATCAGAAGTATTTTCCCTTTTTACAGAGAAGGGAGTGCAGAGAGGAAAAATGACTTGCCCAAAAGTTATACTGAGAAAGTTGGCTAAGCCAGGATTTGAACCCAGGAGGCTTGGTGATTCCACTAGATAAGTATTTTAGAATTTTAAAACATTATTATTATTTATAATACAGAAATTATTGTATGTCAGGCATTTTTATTTTTTGGCTGTGCCATTTGGCTTGTAGGATCTTAGTTCCCTGACCAAGGATCAAACCCCAGCCCTTGGCAGTGAGGGTGCGGAGTCCTAACCGTGGGACTGTCAGGGAATTTCCTGAGCATTTTTAAAATGCTTTACATACGTGAAATAATGTAATCTTTATAACAGCCCTGTGAAGTGGGGACAGTTATTATCCGCATTTTACAAACGAGCAGAGAAGCCCAGAGAGGTGAAATAGCTTGCCCAACGTCACACAGCTAGTCATAGCAGAGCCAAATTCACAGCTCACGTCATATGGCTCCAGGGACTGCTCTTAACCACTAATCCATGCGCTTTCACTGAGAGAGAAATATTTCACATCTGGGGTCAGCACTGAAACCTCAGCTTCATGAAATACCACTTACCTTCCTGTGCACCAGGCACTCTGAGATTCCCACTCTATCCTCTCCCTCTCTGCTTCACTCTTCATGTCTGCCCCACTTTTTTGTTTTGGCTCATGCTTGTGTCTGTGAGATTCATCCATATCATCATATGTTTGTTCATTCTCATCCTGTGCTTCAGTTTCCTCATCTGTAGAGTGGGGACAGGAATGATACTTACCAAGTAAGGATGTGTGAGGTCTGAATGAATTCAGTCAAGTCCTTAGAAGAGAGCCTTGACAAAGGAAAAGGAGTCAATCAGGCTCAGAAAAAAATAGGCAGACCAGACTGACGGGAGAAGAGAGAATTGCAGGGGCAAAAAAGGGTGGAGAAGCCTGGTGTTTTCTGGAAATGACTCTGGGATTGAAAGTAGCTGGAGAAAGCAGGACGTCATAGGACACGGGGCTGGAAACATGAGCAGGCACCAGAGCAGGGCTGAAGAGTGGAACTGTCCTGGGGCCACTGGGAGCCTGGGAAAGGTTTTTTGTTTTTTAATTGTTGGATTAAAAACAATTATTTATTTTTAATTGGAGGATAATTGCTTTACAATATGGTATTCGTTTCTGCCATATATCAACATGAATCAGCCATAGGAATATATGTGTCCCCTCCCTCTTGAACCACCCCCCCCCAGGAAGGATTTTGAGCAGAGAGGGACAGAATGGGATCCGGGTGGTAGAAAAGCTCCCTCAGGTCATGTAGGAGGTAGACTGGAGGCTGGTAGGCCAGGGAGGAGGCTGGTAGTTGGCCCAAGTAGGTGAGGCCTGGGATGGACAGGATTATGGGGGTTGATAGAGATGGTAAATTCTAGATATTCCAGAGAAGGGAAAGATAAATAGGGAGGCTGACCATTAGCAAAGCCACCTGTGACACAGACTTAGTCATTAAGGGCCTAGGAGATTTTGATCCCTGTGGCAAGCAGGATTGTGTTCAATTTATATTAAAATTTTGTTTACTTTATTCATATCACATAATTAATATTGCCATATACTGTTGACCCTCGAACAACTCAGGGAGTTAGGGCCACTGATCCTCCCCACATTAAAAAATCAGGGTATATCTTGATACAGTCGGTCCTTCTATCTGTTTTCTCCACATCCATGGATTCACTAAGCCAGATTGGGTAGTACCGTAGTATTTACTACTGAAAAAAAAATCCTCCTGTATATGGACTTGCACAGTTCAAATCTGAGTTGTTCAAGGGTCAACTGTACATGCTCTAACTGTTGTTTAGTTGCTCTGATTTTTTTGCAACCCTGTGGACCCAGCAAGGCTCCTCTGTCCATGGGGTTTCCCGGACAAGAATATTGGAGTGGGTTGCCATTTCCTTCTCCAGGGAATCTTCCCGACCCAGAGACTGAACCCAGGTCTCCTGCATTGCAGGCAGATTCTTTACTGCTGAGCCACCGGGGAAGCCCCTATATACTCTAATTACTGGTTGTTTGCAACTGACGCCCCTCTGATTGGTCAATACCCATGTTATTTGTTGTTGTTCAGGTGCCAAGTCATGTCCAACTCTTTGTGGCCCCACGGATTGCAGCACACCAGGCTTCCCTGTCTCTCACCATCTCCCAGAGTTTACTCAAGTCCGTGTCCATTGAATCGGTGATACCATTGAGCTATCTCATCCTCTGTCACCCTCACCTCCTTCTGCCTTCAATCTTTCCCAGCATCAGGGTCTTTTCTAATGAGTCGGCTGTTTGCCGACAGGTGGACAAAGTATTGAAGCTTTAGCTTCAGCATCAGAGCTTCCAAAGAGTATTCAGGGTTGATTTCCTTTAAGATTGACTGGTTTGATCTCCTTGCAGTCCAAGGGACTCTCAAGACTCTTCTCCAGCACCACAGTTCAAAAGCATCAATTCTTCCATGCTCTTCCTTCTTTATTGTTCAGCTCTCACATCTGTACATGACTAATGGAAACACCATAGCCTTGACCATATGGACCTTTTTCAGCAAAGTAATGTCTGCTTTTTAACACACTGTCTAGGTTTGTCATAGCTTTGTTATAACCAAAGTTAAATATTTTGAACATTTCTCATGAATATCCATCCCCTTTCTTAGTTCAAAAATTTCCATGCTTTTTGTTTAAGAAATTCAGAGAGTATGGAAACATACAAAATAAAAAGTGAAATATCATCCCTCCACTACCAAAAGGCAATATTAATTTGAGGGGCAAGGGGGTGTGATTTTTCCCACAAGATTTTGCAAGATTTGTGATTTCCCTTTGCACTTGTTTTGCATTTCCCATATACCCTAGTACAGATGAGCTAAGAAGGTGTTTGGCAGATAGTAACTGAAAAAAACATGCAGTGGCTTGAACAAACAGTTTCACTTTTTCCTATAACAGGAAATTTAGAAGAAGGTAGTTATTCTCTGCGGAGAAGGCAATGGCATACCACTCCAGTACTCTTGCCTGGAAACTCCCATGGGTGGAGGAGCCTGGTAGGCTACAGTCCATGGGGTCACTGAGTCAGACATGACTGAGTGACTTCACTTTCACTTTTCACTTTCATGCATTGGAGAAGGAAATGGCAACCCACTCCAGTGTTCTTGCCTGGAGAATCCCAGGGATGGCGGAGCCCAATGGGCTGCCATCTGTGGGGTCGTACAGAGTCGGACACGATTGAAGCGACTTAGCAGCAGCAGCAGCAGCAGTTATTCTCTGATTTGGCATCACCATCATTTGTGGGGTTGATTATCTTGGCTTTTTTCCTTCATGATTGCAAGGTAGTTGCTGCAGCTCCAGCCATCACATCTTGTGTTCAGAGCCAGATGAAGTGAAAAGGGCAAGTGCCATTCCCTTTTTATCAGGAAGGGAAAAGCTTTCCCAGAATTTCTCAGGATGCTTGCTGAGATCTTATTGACCAGAGAACTGTGCCAGAGGCCACCCAAGCTGTCAGGGAGACTGGGAAAGTGCTTCTGCTGGGCACACTGATGCCCCAAACCAGACTGGAGATCTGTGAGCGGGGAAGGTTAAAACAGATACGGGCTGTGGATATAGAGTCTGCACGTAGTGTCCTTTGATAATTAGCAGATGACTGCCCTGGACAAGGATACTAACTGGTGGGAGGAGCTTCTATTAAGAGAGGAGAAGTGATATGTGAGTGGAAACTAATCTCATAAGTGATTGTTAGATCGCTGGGGTAATAATTTTTTTTCTAACAGTTGCTTCACTGAACCGAGTGTGGGAATTTAGATAATCAGGGCTCCCTGGGTGGTGTTTTTGGGCTCATGTGTCAGTTTTTCTTAACAGCAGAGCCTTGGTAGTGGCTTTGAGAAGTCAGAAGATACGTGCCTTTGAGATGTTGCTAGATGCTTAGCTGCCGTCTAAAATGGCTTTTCTGAGTTGTACTCACATCCCAGAGGATGAAAGGGTTTGTCTCAAACACCCTGAGCAACTCTGACAGTTGCCAATCTGATAAATGAAAAATAAAGGTTTTAAAATTTAGATCTCTCTCTCCTTGCCCTTTTTTAAAGGGGATCAAACATCTTTTCAGATGTCTGTTCCCTCTTTCCTGAATTGCCTGCTCTTTGATTTAGCCATTTTTCTTTGGGGGTTCTTGATGTTTAGGAGCTGTTCAGATATTCTGGTTTTATAACACTTTCTTATACATGCTGCTAACATTGTCTCTGAGTTTTTTGTTTTGTCACTCTGATTTTCCTTTTCTGTAATGAAGTTAAACTATGTGGTCCCTGTTTTTCTAAGCACNATTTACTACTGAAAAAAAAATCCTCCTGTATATGGACTTGCACAGTTCAAATCTGAGTTGTTCAAGGGTCAACTGTACATGCTCTAACTGTTGTTTAGTTGCTCTGATTTTTTTGCAACCCTGTGGACCCAGCAAGGCTCCTCTGTCCATGGGGTTTCCCGGACAAGAATTTTGGAGTGGGTTGCCATTTCCTTCTCCAGGGAATCTTCCCGACCCAGAGACTGAACCCAGGTCTCCTGCATTGCAGGCAGATTCTTTACTGCTGAGCCACCGGGGAAGCCCCTATATACTCTAATTACTGGTTGTTTACAACTGACGCCCTTCTGATTGGTCAATACCCATGTTATTTGTTGTTGTTCAGGTGCCAAGTCATGTCCAACTCCTTGTGGCCCCACGGATTGCAGCACACCAGGCTTCCCTGTCTCTCACCATCTCCCAGAGTTTACTCAAGTCCGTGTCCATTGACTCGGTGATACCATTGAGCTATCTCATCCTCTGTCACCCTCACCTCCTTCTGCCTTCAATCTTTCCCAGCATCAGGGTCTTTTCTAATGAGTCGGCTGTTTGCATCAGGTGGACAAAGTATTGAAGCTTTAGCTTCAGCATCAGAGCTTCCAAAGAGTATTCAGGGTTGATTTCCTTTAAGATTGACTGGTTTGATCTCCTTGCAGTCCAAGGGACTCTCAAGACTCTTCTCCAGCACCACAGTTCAAAAGCATCAATTCTTCCATGCTCTTCCTTCTTTATTGTTCAGCTCTCACATCTGTACATGACTAATGGAAACACCATAGCCTTGACCATATGGACCTTTTTCAGCAAAGTAATGTCTGCTTTTTAACACACTGTCTAGGTTTGTCATAGCTTTGTTATAACCAAAGTTAAATATTTTGAACATTTCTCATGAATATCCATCCCCTTTCTTAGTTCAAAAATTTCCATGCTTTTTGTTTAAGAAATTCAGAGAGTATGGAAACATACAAAATAAAAAGTGAAATATCATCCCTCCACTACCAAAAGGCAATATTAATTTGAGGGGCAAGGGGGTGTGATTTTTCCCACAAGATTTTGCAAGATTTGTGATTTCCCTTTGCACTTGTTTTGCATTTCCCATATACCCTAGTACAGATGAGCTAAGAAGGTGTTTGGCAGATAGTAACTGAAAAAAACATGCAGTGGCTTGAACAAACAGTTTCACTTTTTCCTATAACAGGAAATTTAGAAGAAGGTAGTTATTCTCTGCGGAGAAGGCAATGGCATACCACTCCAGTACTCTTGCCTGGAAACTCCCATGGGTGGAGGAGCCTGGTAGGCTACAGTCCATGGGGTCACTGAGTCAGACATGACTGAGTGACTTCACTTTCACTTTTCACTTTCATGCATTGGAGAAGGAAATGGCAACCCACTCCAGTGTTCTTGCCTGGAGAATCCCAGGGATGGCGGAGCCCAATGGGCTGCCATCTGTGGGGTCATACAGAGTCGGACACGATTGAAGCGACTTAGCAGCAGCAGCAGCAGCAGTTATTCTCTGATTTGGCATCACCATCATTTGTGGGGTTGATTATCTTGGCTTTTTTCCTTCATGATTGCAAGGTAGTTGCTGCAGCTCCAGCCATCACATCTTGTGTTCAGAGCCAGATGAAGTGAAAAGGGCAAGTGCCATTCCCTTTTTATCAGGAAGGGAAAAGCTTTCCCAGAATTTCTCAGGATGCTTGCTGAGATCTTATTGACCAGAGAACTGTGCCAGAGGCCACCCAAGCTGTCAGGGAGACTGGGAAAGTGCTTCTGCTGGGCACACTGATGCCCCAAACCAAACTGGAGATCTGTGAGCGGGGAAGGTTAAAACAGATACGGGCTGTGGATATAGAGTCTGCACGTAGTGTCCTTTGATAATTAGCAGATGACTGCCCTGGACAAGGATACTAACTGGTGGGAGGAGCTTCTATTAAGAGAGGAGAAGTGATATGTGAGTGGAAACTAATCTCATAAGTGATTGTTAGATCGCTGGGGTAATAATTTTTTTTCTAACAGTTGCTTCACTGAACCGAGTGTGGGAATTTAGATAATCAGGGCTCCCTGGGTGGTGTTTTTGGGCTCATGTGTCAGTTTTTCTTAACAGCAGAGCCTTGGTAGTGGCTTTGAGAAGTCAGAAGATACGTGCCTTTGAGATGTTGCTAGATGCTTAGCTGCCGTCTAAAATGGCTTTTCTGAGTTGTACTCACATCCCAGAGGATGAAAGGGTTTGTCTCAAACACCCTGAGCAACTCTGACAGTTGCCAATCTGATAAATGAAAAATAAAGGTTTTAAAATTTAGATCTCTCTCTCCCTGCCCTTTTTTAAAGGGGATCAAACATCTTTTCAGATGTCTGTTCCCTCTTTCCTGAATTGCCTGCTCTTTGATTTAGCCATTTTTCTTTGGGGGTTCTTGATGTTTAGGAGCTGTTCAGATATTCTGGTTTTATAACACTTTCTTATACATGCTGCTAACATTGTCTCTGAGTTTTTTGTTTTGTCACTCTGATTTTCCTTTTCTGTAATGAAGTTAAACTATGCGGTCCCTGTTTTTCCTTGTGGCCTCGGGATTTCCTACTGTGCTTAGAAAAACCTTTTCTACCCCAAGATTTTATGTATATACATATATATTATATTATATATATATATAATGCATAATGTTATATAAACATTAGTATAATATATATCTATAAATATAGATCTATTCTTTTATATTTCCTTCTAGAAATTGGGGGGTTTTATTTTTAGTGTTTATTTAGTTTATCCTGAATTTTGTGTTTTATTTTTGATTACCAAATGGCATGTTCACTGTAAAACAAAAAGATAATACAGGAGGAGTCTAAAGAAAAAAATATTTTGAGCTAATTAATACATTTTTAAAAATAGACATTGTTCAAGTTGCATTGTAACCTGCTTTTTTGCGCTTACTGGCTAGTAAACATCTTTTCATGCCACTGAATATTCATGTATAGCATCATTAAATTTTATTTCAATGACATAATTTTAAATGTCTGTTTGCTATTTCATATTTATTAGTGTGCTTATCTTTTTCTAACTGATATGCAAGATCCGTTTGCACATAAAGTATCCTGACTTCTGTCTGGTATGTGGGTGCTACAAAAATATTTTGCCAGCGTGTTGATTTCCATTAAATTTTGTTTATGATGTTGTTGCCATTCTGAGACCTCAAATTTATTAAAATTCAAACCACCGATCTTTCCCTTAATGATTTATGCCTTTTAAGATGAATGTTCTTCTCTAACCAGAGATCATATATCGGGTTGACTAATAACTTCGTGAATGAACTTCTTGACCAACCTACTATTTCTTTGTACGTTTGCTGTTGTTCTAGTTTTATGATTTTATTTCCTTGTTTTAAGTTTGTAATTCATTGAGAGTTTACTCTGGAGTGATGTATGAGTCTAGGATCTAACTTACTTTTTTTTTTTTAATCAAAAAAAAGTACACATTATCTAAATGTGACCCTGGGATGAGGTGGGAGCACCTGAGGCCAGTTTTACCATGAGTGTAAAAGCATAGGCTTACTGGCGACTCTTTGTACTTTCCTTCTCTACCAGGCCTTGGAGACCCGGGCCAGCCCTGGCCACACCCCTGGCTGTGTCACCTTCGTCTTGAATGACCACAGCATGGCCTTCACTGGAGACGCCCTGCTTATCCGAGGGTGTGGGCGGACAGACTTCCAGCAAGGTCACAGGCCCTTTTCCCTGACCCAAGATTTTCCTATGGTTATGTGAATGCCAGGATTTTAAGTGTCCATTGTGAGAATGAATGAACGAATGTTAGATTTTTAGGGGATCAGGATTAGACTCAAGGAGTTTAGCTGCTAGGAGGTGGTTAGGTTCAGTGGTTTAATTGTTAGGGGGTGATGTGACATTGGGCTTCCTTGGTGGCTGAGCGGTAAAGAATCTTCCTGCCAGTTCAGGAGACTCAGGAGATGCTGGTTTGATCCCTGGGTTGGGACGATCCCCTGGAGGAGGAAATTGCAATCCACTCCAGTATTCTTGCCTGAAAAATCCTATAGGCAGAGGAACTTGACAGGCTACAGTCCATGGGGTTGCAAAGAGCTGGACACCACTGCGTGACCGAGCATGCATGCACAATGTTACATTTTGGGTCTAGCTGCTGGGGGCAATTACATTAAGGAGTTTCACTGTGGGCAGGGTGTTTAGTTTCACAGTGTCAGGATTCAGCTGCCCTTTGAGTGTGTGTGTGAATGGGGTGGACACTAGATTGGGAGGATTCAGCCACCTTGCAGGGTGAGGCTGGATGAGAGACAGCCTTAGTGAACTGGGTAGCCATGTCCCCAGGCTGCTTCTTGCTTCCTCTTTCCTTATCTTTCCATCTTGGTCTCTGTCTTTTTCTCTCTGAAGCTCCTAATCTTCCATTTATTCATCCAACACAGTCATGAGATCAAAGAAAAGATGCAAGAAAAGATGGCAGAGCATTCTGAGAGGTTTGCTCTTGTCCCAATTTAGGACTCAGAGCTTCTTGCCAAAACTATGGCTCTATCCTCCTTTGCCTCATGTCTTCAATTTCTTACCTTCTAGTCCACTTTCCCTGCCCAGAATCCTTTCTTAGCAACCCCAGAGTGAGGGGACTTGGTGCTTCAGGGTCCTATCCCAACCTTCTTTACAGTCATGCTGAATTCTTACCATTCCCCAAGTCTTTGCATGTACTGTTCCACTTACCTAGAATTCCCTTCCCTCTCCTTCTCTACCCAAAGGGCTACTGGCAGAAAATGAGGGAGAAGGTTTAGCTACAGTGATTTTTATCCTCCTGTCTTTTTCCTGAGGGGAAGTGGTTTGGGAGCTTCTCTCAACCTGTTGTTCCACTGACCTCTGACTTTTCCTTCCCCAGGCTGTGCTAAGACCTTGTACCACTCAGTTCATGAAAAGATCTTCACTCTTCCAGGAAACTGTCTGATCTACCCTGCTCATGATTACCACGGTGAGGGCTTCCTGGAGGAGTTGTGGGATTTACATAATTTAGCTTTTGAGAGGGAGCACTGAACTGCTGTAATCCTCGTGTGGCTCTCGGACTACAAGTCCCAGGAATTCCTCTGGCCAAAAAGATCAAGTGCTGAGGTATACTGAGGGTAGATGTAGAAAATATAACGCCTTCTAGAATTCCAGAAGGCACAGGCTTTCCTGGGACTTCCTTATAGAACTTAAGGAACTGGGAAACTACATTTCCCATAGTGCCTATTGGTTAGGGGGAAAGCAATCTGTTAGTCTTGGGCCAGAAACGTACCCTGAGGCCTCCTGGGAAATGTAGTTCTGGGAGGCCAGAGGCACTGGACAATTTGCCATTCCTTCCCACTCCCTTGGCCATTAGGGCTTACAGTGTCCACTGTGGAGGAGGAACGGACTCTGAACCCTCGGCTCACCCTCAGCTGTGAGGAGTTTGTCAAGGTCATGAACAAACTGAACCTGCCTAAACCTCAGCAGATAGGTGAGTGGCTGAGGATCTGGACTCCTGGATCTGAGGAGGAGGTGCTGAGGGTCTGGACTCTCAGTTTCTCAAAGAAGAAGAGCTATTGGGATGTCTGGATCCCCAGGGGCAGCGGGGAAGCCGGATGTTCTGCTTGGGCCCTTTTGTTTCACTCTTGGCTTCTTCGTTTCAGACTTTGCTGTTCCAGCTAACATGCGCTGTGGGATACAGACACCCCCTTCCTGACCGACCCTGCCTCTCAGGCGCTCACAGCTCACATCCGTTAAGAATGCACTAGGTGGGGTGAGGGGAGCCCTGCCATCACTGGGGCCTCTCTCCTCTTCCCCTCCCTTATTAGCCCCGTCAAGCTTCTTAAATAAAAATCTTTTTTCTCTGAATCTGACTTCTGTTTTTTGGGGGAACCAGTGAGTTTCTGGGCTGAGGTATCTGTGGTTAGTTCTGATCCCTGGAGAGGTCAGGGAGCAAGGTAGGATAAAGGTCCTGGGAGCCTAGAAGGAGGAGTTTTTTGTAACTCATAAGAGAGAAGCAAACAAATACGTGGGGCAGGGTTTCTCAGTTCCTTGGATTAGAACAGTCGAGTTTAAACCACTTGCCCCGTGAGACCCAGAATAAAGTACTTCGATTCTCCCAGCCTCAGTTTCCTCATCTGTAAAATGGGAATAATAGAAATAATAATAGGGTGTTGTGATGATCCAATGAGTTCATATACATGAAGTGCTTGGCACACTGCCTACACAGCAGATTTCCTATCAGTGATCGCTATTATTGTTACTATCTTTCCGAATGATCTCTCAGGGACTTCCTGGCTTGAATGACAGTAAGCCTAATGGTAAAGACCATGGATTTTCCAGAGAACAGATACTTAGCTCACATTAACAACATGTGTAGACTCTGGGTACGCTTACCCCCCTCAGCCTCAGTTTCCTGACTATAAAATGGAGATAGTAATTTCTCTGTAAGCTGCTGTAAAGATCAAATAAATTAATGTGTATAAAATGTTTATACTTTATATAGGCAGCTCCTGACATTCAAAAATCCTTTCTCACATAGTTATTTTCCTGTTTTTGCCCAGAGAGGAAAGGGTCTGGCTGAGACCTTTAACCTCTGCCCTCCACCCATAGCAAGGTGGGGGGCCACACTTCCCGCTGTCTCTCTCTGGGCGGGCCTCTGACTCAGCTCAGGGCACCCCCTCCTCTTGTCCAGCTCCCCAAACCGGTTGGGGCCCTTCTAAAGTGCTCATTAGAGGGGAGAGGCCCCTACCTCCATTCCCCTCTTCCTCTCAGGATTCTCAGGGTCTGGGCATTAGGGAGGCGCTTTTACACAGGTGACCAAGGCGCCTGGCCCCCCGGGGGCAGGCCTGGGGGCGCTGGAGGCAGAGCCAGGGGTCGTCATGCTGGGTTTTCCTAGGGTGGGGCCGGTGGGGCCAGGATGGCCCGATGCCGCGGCTGCGGGCGGGGCAAGCTGGTCGCTCGCTCCCTCCTCCCTCGAGAGCTGTTGGACCTGTTGTCCCCCACTCCACTTCCGGGCTGCTGGGGAGGGGGACCGAGCAGCCTGTCTCTCCTCCCTCTTCCCCAGCCACCTGTCCAGTGGGCAGAAACTGCTGCGCCGGAGCGCAGGACGGAGCGCGCCGAAGCCTGAGCCGGTGAGGAGGCCGGGGCTGTGGGGGTCGCGGGGGCTGCAGTTCTGGAATCTCGCTCCCGAGGAGACGAGGACTCAAGGCTCCTGGTTTGTCAGGAGAGGGAGACCAGGAGACCCGACTCTCCGATCCCTGGGTGAGGCGGCAGGGGCACGGCTCCCTTACACAGCGGGGTCAGAGCTGAGACTACGGGGCTCCAGGGAGAACAGAGCGGAACCCAGCTCCTGAGTCCGCGAAGCAGATGGTGATGGGGTCGCTCTAAAGTGGTCCAAGGGGATAGTTGGGGGCGGGTGGGAAAGTACAAGGCTCGACACCTGGATAGCAGGGAGACGCCGGTAGGGGGCGTACTAGGGACCCGGACTCAAATTCCGGTCCCGCCTCTTGGGGCGTGACGCCCTAGGAGCCACGAACCCCGCCCCTAGAAGCTCCAGGCCCCGCCTCTGGAATGTTCAGTCCCATCCTTTGAACTCTCAGGCCCCGCCTCCGGAGCGCTCTCCGGAGCTTTCGGGCGGGAAGCGCCGGCCCCCTGGGCCACGCCCCCAACTCCTCCGTAACCCCAGGCCCCGCCCACCCGACGGGAATTCTCAGCGGCCATGGGGACGCGGAGCAGCCCGGACCTGGGGGCCCCGCCGGCGGCGGTCCCGGAGTGCGACACAGAGGTCCGATCTCAAGGGACCTCCAAGCCCCGGGAGCACCCCAAAGACTCCTGCGAGCGGGAGGCGCCCGAGGCCCCGGCAGAGCTTCCGAGCGGCCAAGGAGCTGAGCAGCAGGCGAAGGAAGAGGAAGAAGTGGGAGAAGGCAGCAGCACCGAAAGCAGCCACGATGCGGTGAGGGAACCGGGGGGCGAGAGTCACTGGGTGGGGGGGGGACCCAGAGGAGCAGACCCAAGCGGGTGACAGAGACACAGAGAGCCAGGTATAGGGAGACCAGATAGAGACCGAGAGACGGGGAAACTGGGAGACAAAGATCCAAAGGAGTCAAGGGACACTGCGAGAGCAGAGTCAAGGGACACTGCGAGAGGAGAGACAAGAGACGCAGAGAGTTGAGGATAGACACAGAAACCCAGAAACAGTGATGCTCAGAGAAACAGAGAGACAGAGAAACCTTGAGACAGGGAGATACTCCGAGGGAGAAAGAAACATAGCGATTCAGACAGAAGACATACTGAATCAGGAAGATGAAGCCCAGAGTAAAGGGGGAAAGACTCAGAGACCCGGGGAGAGAGAAAGATGCAGAACCTTCGAAGACGTGAGGCCAAGACAATGGGAAACAGCATCCTTGAGCCAGCGTTGTGCCCCCTCCCCGGACTGCGAGTCCCTGAGCCACCTCCTGGGGCCAAGCGGTCATCGGACCTGCACCCTCTCCGCCTCGGATAAAAGAGCTTGGTGGCTGAGGGTCGCTAACTCAGACGCCCACCCCCATCCCCCGCCCCAGGGACTTATTTAGTGACGGCAGGGGGTGAGTCCTCCCGAACTGACTAGCCCTCCCTCTTCAACCGCAGGCGGAGGCTCCGTCTCCAGTTCAGACCCCGGCCACGCCCCCCGCACCAGCTCTGTCTGGAGAAGGGGTGCGAGGGGCGGCGCGGCGGCTTCGCGCACAGCAGCTGGAGGCACTGACTCGCGTGGCTTTGATGGAGCAGCGAGTGAAAGAGCTACAGCGTCAGAGGAAGGAACTGAGGATCGAGGTGAGGCTGCAGACCCCTTGGGAAGTCTGGCCCCAGCTCGTGGGGAACCCCGTCAGGCCAGGCTCCCAGTCCTTTACAACCATGGGAGCCGAGTCTCAGGCCTCCTGCTCCCTACTCTCTTCGAATCCAGGAGTTCGGATTCTCAGGTCCTTCGCTCAGACCCAAGTAGGCGTCCGCGCGCCATCACCCCTTCCTTACTCTCAGACCCAGGCCTCTGGGTCCCAGTTCTTGCCTTCTCTCTGCAGATGGAGGTGGAGGTGGCCCTGCTGCGGGGTGAGCTGGCTGGAGAGCGAGTGGCCGCTCGGCGGGAGGAGGAGCAGCTTCGCGAGCTGCTGGGGCAGCAGGTGGACTCAGAGAAGGGCGGCCAGGAGCAGCGGGAACAGGTGTGTTTGCCCGGCTGGCTCTTCATCGTCGGTTCTCTTCCTTGTTGGACAGACATTCCTGTGGTGCTCCTGGGA
>SJYW01034769.1:116457-145285 GCA_006410735.1 Raphicerus campestris | reverse complement strand
GACTCCAGATAGAGACCGAGAGACGGGGAAACTGGGAGACAAAGATCCAAAGGAGTCAAGGGACACTGCGAGAGCAGAGTCAAGGGACACTGCGAGAGGAGAGACAAGAGACGCAGAGAGTTGAGGATAGACACAGAAACCCAGAAACAGTGATGCTCAGAGAAACAGAGAGACAGAGAAACCTTGAGACAGGGAGATACTCCGAGGGAGAAAGAAACATAGCGATTCAGACAGAAGACATACTGAATCAGGAAGATGAAGCCCAGAGTAAAGGGGGAAAGACTCAGAGACCCGGGGAGAGAGAAAGATGCAGAACCTTCGAAGACGTGAGGCCAAGACAATGGGAAACAGCATCCTTGAGTCAGCGTTGTGCCCCCTCCCCGGACTGCGAGTCCCTGAACCACCTCCTGGGGCCAAGCGGTCATCGGACCTGCACCCTCTCCGCCTCGGATAAAAGAGCTTGGTGGCTGAGGGTCGCTAACTCAGACGCCCACCCCCATCCCCCGCCCCAGGGACTTATTTAGTGACGGCAGGGGGTGAGTCCTCCCGAACTGACTAGCCCTCCCTCTTCAACCGCAGGCGGAGGCTCCGTCTCCAGTTCAGACCCCGGCCACGCCCCCCGCACCAGCTCTGTCTGGAGAAGGGGTGCGAGGGGCGGCGCGGCGGCTTCGCGCACAGCAGCTGGAGGCACTGACTCGCGTGGCTTTGATGGAGCAGCGAGTGAAAGAGCTACAGCGTCAGAGGAAGGAACTGAGGATCGAGGTGAGGCTGCAGACCCCTTGGGAAGTCTGGCCCCAGCTCGTGGGGAACCCCGTCAGGCCAGGCTCCCAGTCCTTTACAACCATGGGAGCCGAGTCTCAGGCCTCCTGCTCCCTACTCTCTTCGAATCCAGGAGTTCGGATTCTCAGGTCCTTCGCTCAGACCCAAGTAGGCGTCCGCGCGCCATCACCCCTTCCTTACTCTCAGACCCAGGCCTCTGGGTCCCAGTTCTTGCCTTCTCTCTGCAGATGGAGGTGGAGGTGGCCCTGCTGCGGGGTGAGCTGGCTGGAGAGCGAGTGGCCGCTCGGCGGGAGGAGGAGCAGCTTCGCGAGCTGCTGGGGCAGCAGGTGGACTCAGAGAAGGGCGGCCAGGAGCAGCGGGAACAGGTGTGTTTGCCCGGCTGGNTTACACAGCCAGAGAAACAGTAGACAAGCAGATAAATGCAGGGATTAACAAATCACTCCCCCTTGCCCCCCTCCCCTCTCTCCCTCCAAGTCCTATTAAATCCTTCTCAAATCCCACCCCTTCTTTCCAGGATCATGTGATGCATAAGAATACTGACTCTGCTCAGATTCCAGTACCTGCTGTGCCACTTCCTAGCTGGTTGACCTGAGATACAGCTCTGTGCCTCAGTTTATTTAGCTGCAAAATGGGAATAATAACAGCATTCATTGGCTAATGCATTAAAGTACTTGGTGTGATGTCTGGCACATAGCAGATGCTTAGTAAATGTGGGTACCTGTTACTCTGGTTATATAATGATTAATATTATGTTTTTTAATGAGGGAAGACCAGCTATTTTTTAAAAAGATTCATTTTTGGCTGCATCGGGCTAGTTACAGTATGCGGTCTTCTCTCTAGTTGTGGCTTACGGGCTTAGCTGCCCCGCAGCATGTGGGATCTTAGCTCTCTGACCAGGGATTGAATCCATGTCCCCCATATTGGAAGGTGGATTCTTAACCATTGGACCACCAGGGCGGTCCTTGATTGATATTGTTATAATTATTATAATTCTTATTCCACCCACTGCCACCCTCATTTCTGGTTTTCGCGACCTTCTACCACCCTTCTCAGCGACTTTCTCCACCTTAGTTTTTGGCTCCCAAACAATAGCCAGAGTGATCTTCATCCCTCCTACTTCAGCCCTTCCCCCCAAAAGGCTTCCATGGTTCCCCTAGGCTCCTTGGTGTGGCCTGATCCCTGCCCACCTCTCACCATCCCCCTCCCCATACTGACTCTGTTCAGCTGCAGGGGCACTGACCCCCCAGCACACCATGCTGGCTCCTGCCTCAGGGCCTTTGCACTTGCTGATCCTGCCACCTGGAACACCCTTCGCCTCAGTCAACCCTGGCCAACTCTTATCCTTTGGGCCTCAGGGTCAGTGTCCAGAAGGCTGTTCCTGGTCTTCCAGTTGCAGGTGATCTCTTTTTATATTACCCTTTTATAACACTCTTTTGTAACACTCTTCACTCACAGCAGTGTCTGATGATATGCATCTTGCATGATGACTCATTCAGTTCCTTGGGGCCTCCCAGGTGGTGCAGTGGTAAAGAATCTGCCTGCCAGTGCAGGAGATGCAAGAGACTTGGGTTCAACCCCTGGGTTGGGAAGATCCCCTGGAGTAGGAAATGGCAACCCACTCCTGTATTCTTGCCTGGAAAATTCCACAGACAGAGGAGCCTGGCAGGCTACAGTCCATGGAGTTGCAAAGAGTCTGACACGACTGAACACACACACACACATATATACACATTACTCAGTCCCTACGGTGTCAGCTCCACGCAGACAGGACTTGGAGCTCTCGTGCCAGCGTGTGTTAGTGGCCTGCCAGGCTCCTCTGTCTGCGGAATTCTCCCAGGCGAGAATATTGGAGTGGGTCGCCATTCCCTTCTCTGGGGAACCTTCCCAACCCAGGGATGGAACTCTGGTCTCCTGCGTTGGCAGGCAGATTCTTTATGGTCTGAGCCACCAGGAAAGACCGAGTCTCTCTTACCTACGTGCTTCCTCAGTGCCAACAGTCTCTCAGCTGGGAAGTGCTGGGAATATCAGTTGAAGGAAGGGAAGAGTGAAGAGCCACAGGAACTTGGGGCTTATTTTCATCTTTTTGAAGTGGTTGAACCTTTCCTCACTCCCAGGGCTTCTAGAAGCTTAAATGGGTCTGTGGTGTGCCACAGACACTCTTAGGCAAAGACTGAGCGCTTGGTAAATACTGGTTATTATTTTTATTTGTATTTTTATCTTCTGAATGAAGCTGCGTGTCATGTAGAATCTTATTCTCAAACCAGGGATTAAACCTCCATCTCCTGTAGTGGAAGTGTAGAGTCCCACTAGATCGCCAGGAGAGTCCCATGGTTTTGTGTGTGTGTGTGTGCTTAGCTATGCCTGGTTCTTTGCGACTCCATGGACTGTAGCCCACCACGCTCCTCTGTTCATAGAATTTTCCAGGTAATAATACTGGAGTGAGTTGCCATTTCCTACCCCAGGACGTCTTCGAGACTCAGGGATCAAACCCATGTCTCCTACATTGACAGGCAGGTTCTTAACCACTGAGCCACCTGGGAAGCCCAGTAGTCCCATGGTTACTATTTTAAAAAACGTTTTAAAATAATATGGACATAGAGAATCACATTGAGCACACGCACAGCTTAATAGTTATTAATTAATGGGAACGTTTGGTGACGGCCCCAGATGTCAGGTCACAACATACCCCCGCTCAATGGTGACCCCTATCGGTCTCCCGGAGAATAACCACTAGTCTGACGTTTATCCTGGTCTTCGTACATTGAAAGTTCCATCAGCTTAGTGTCTATCGCTAAACGCTATAGTTTAAACTTTGTGTGTCCGTGGCTATGGTGGCTCAGGCGGTAAAGAATCCGCCTGCAATGCGAGAGACCTGGGTCCGATCACTGGGTTGGGAAAATCCTCTGGAGGAGGGCATGGCAACCCACTCCGGTATTCTTGCCTGGAGAATCCCCATGGGCAGAGGAGCCTGGTGGGCTACAGTCCATGGCGTCTCAAAAGAGTCGAATAAGACTGAGCGACTAAGCACAGCGCATCTCTTTTAAACCTCCTAGAATCTACAGAGAAGGCAATGGCAACCCACTCCAGTGCTCTTGCCTGGGAAATCTCATGGACAGAGGAGCCTGGTAGGCTGCAGTCCGTGGGTCTCAAAGAGTCGAAGAGTCAGGCACGACTGAGCGACTTCACTTTCACTTTTCACTTTCGTGCACTGGAGAGGGAAATGACAAACCACTCCAGTAGGACACGACTGACACAACTTAGCAGCAGCAGAAGCAGCAGAATCCACAGACTCCCATTTCTTTTATTGTCCCTCTTGACATTTGTTTGGTGAGGAAACCAGGCAGTTGCTCTGTAGTTTCGCAGGCAGGGTTTGCTGACTGCATCTGTGGGGGTCAACACCACCTTGCTCTGCCTCTTTATTTCCTGTAAAGTTGGATGTGGGAGGCTGAGCAGCTACATGATTGGCATTTTGGCGAGTCAGCCTGGGAGCATGTGTCTCTTTTTTGTGTGTGGCATCCATTGATTGATTCCCTGGAAGTCATGAGTGGGAAAAATCCCATCTGTCATTACTTCATTTATTTTTATTGTTTTTTTTTCTTAGTTAAAGAAATCTTAAAACAAAAAAAGCAGTTATTATTTTTTGGCTGCCTGCTTAGCATGTGGGGTCTTAGTTCCCTGACCAGAAATGGAGCTTGCACCGGCCCCCCAACCCCACCCCTGCATTGGAAGTGCAGAGTATTAACCATTGGATTGCCAGGGAAGTCCTCCTTCTTCATTTATTGATTGACAATTTTTTCTAAAGAGGAACTTGCCTTATTGATTATTTGGTTACCCAGGGATATGGTTTTTGTAGGAAAAGAAAGTGCTTGACGATTTCACTTCATTCGCCTAACTTCAAAATAAAGAGTTGGTTCTTTTGGTGACCAATTCGATTTTTCTTTGAGTTACATATATTTGATGAGTTAAGATCGTTAGCAGTGAGCATACATATTGGTGGGCTTCCCTGGTTGCTGCTTGGTAAAGAATATGCCAGAAATGCTGGAGATGCAGGAGACTTGGGTTTGATCCCTGAGCCAGGAGGAGGGCCTGGCAACTCACTCTGGTATTCTTGCCTGGAGAATCCCATGGGCAGAGGAGCTGGCGGCCACAGACCACGCGGTTGCAAAAGAGTCTTATTCAACTGAAGCAGCTTGGCATATGTGTTGGTGCTCAAATTATACAACTTATTTATTCTTATTATCTTTTGTTATCCAAGCAGAGGTTTTGCTTTTTTTTTTTTTTTTAAGAAATGATTTTAGTTTGCTTTCTTTGTTACTCTCAAATAAGTATATTTTCATTTCGGGGGTAGTTTTATTATTTTATTTTGAAATGATTTAAGACTTACAGGAAAATGGCAGGAGGAGCAGAAAGAATTCCTGTCTACCTGTCACCAGATTGTGTGACTAACATTTTACCACATTGGCATTTGCCTTATCATTCTCTGTCTGTACACACACACCCACACGCACACACACAGTTTATTCTTCTTTTCTGAAGCATGATTTCCCCTTTACCCCTAAATGCTTCTACTTTTTATCATCTGAGGTCAAGGCCATTCCCAGACGCAACCACAATACAGCAGTCATATTCAGGAAGCTAACATTGAGACAGTACTATTCAAGTCCACAAATGTTACTCATATATGAATTATCTAATTTTGGCTGTGCTGGGTCTTCATTGCTGCTCTTGGTTTTCTCTGGCCATGGTGAGGGAGTTGCTCTGGAGGGGGTTGCAATGGTCTTCTCATTGCAGTGGCTTCTCTTGCGGCAGGGCATGGGCTCCAGGGCGCATGGGCTTTAGTAGCTGTGGCAGAGGGCTCACTAGTTGCAGCTCTCAGGCTCTGGATCTCAGTGACTGTGAGTTGCTGAGGCTTAGTTGCTCCCTGGCATGTGGGGTCTTCCTGGACCAGGGCTGGAACCCATATCTCCTGCATTATTAGCAGGCAGATTCTTTGCTGCTGAGCCACCAGGGAAGCTCTTGTTATTCATATTCATTGTCAGTTGTCCCACAAATATTTTTTTTTTTGTTAGCAAAAAACAACAAAAAAATTGTTTTTTCTGGTCCAGGAATACAAGTTGCACTTGGTTGTCATGTTTATTATTTTAAAAAAGAATATCCCTCTTGTTCTGAGTTCAAAGGGGGGACATTCAGAGAAAAGATCTTTCTTGCCACTGTTTCCATCCACTCAATTCACCTCCCAGGAGTAGCCAGGGTTACCAATGTCTCCTGTCTTCCCAGAGATGTACTGTATATTTTTAAAAGTATTTATTTTTACTTATTTGGGCTTCCCCTATAGCTCAGCTGGTAAAGAATCTGCCTGCAATGCGGGAGACCTGGGTTCGATCCCTGGGTTGGGAAGATACCCTGGAGAAGGGAAAGGCTACCCACTCCGGTATTCTGGCCTGAGGAATTCCATGGACTGTATAGTCAATGGGATTGCAAAGAGTTGAACACGACTGAATGACTTTCATTGTNGTGTGTCTTTATGAGCAGGCTGACACACCCTTAGGCTGTAAAGTTGTGCTTTAGGATACATAACATGTTGATTCAGATACAAAGTGAAATACTGTTTGCATGGTAGGTTTTTAATGAAAAGTCTAAAAACACATCTATTTAACAAACCTCTAATTTTTATAAAGGGGGCCTAAAAAAAGCCTGTTTTGGTGTTTTTTTTTTAATCTAACTATGGGTGGTCTCACCGCTAGAAGTGGTACAAGAATCCTTTGTCAGACCACATGTCTTAATTTTTGGTATGGAAAATGTGGTCACCGTAATTATAAGCCAGAGAAAGTAAAGAGCTGAAAAAGTTCTATGCAGGAGGGGAGTAATAATTCGTTAGCATTCAATAAAACTGTAATTTAACCAGCTTTTAGGTATGTAATAATCAGCTTTAAAATTACAGCACTTGACAATTTTCTATTTTACCTTTTGGCTATTTGTCGAAGTGGCTTATTCCCTCCATGAAACTCATGCTCCATGAAAACAGACGCAGCGTTTCCCATACCCCTAGAAACACCTCCACCAGACCTGCTACACGGCTTGTTTTTTGTGTTTAGTGAACCACAAAGAATGTTTCGGGAACAACCCCAGGAAAATAGGGTAAGAGGAAATCAATCATAACTTGTTTCGAAGCTATTCTCTTAGGCTTCCAGATATTTCAAATATATTCTTTAAAAAGTTTCAGTTATGGAAAAAGTTCATTTGTGCAGACTTTAAATAGTTTTGGCCAAGAAAAGAGTCAGTATTAATTAACACAGGAGGAGGGAGAAGGTTTAGCTGTGTAACTCAGCCACTTAGTTCCCAAGACCTTTTCCCTGAAAGGCATCACTCAGGACTGAAATACGTACGTATTACAATACACACTGGAAGAAGAGACGGAATGTGACTGTTTCTCCCTCTATATGGTCTTTTTCGACTTGCTATGAAAAGACCAAAGTCAAGTGAGGCTATGGAAAATTAATGAGAGGTGAGCATTTTATGCCGTTAAGACGCTTAGCTACATAGGCAGAAAGAAAGCAACACGTGGCCCTCATCACAGGGGCTAAAATACAAAGGCCTTTCCGCAGTCCAGCAGAGATGAGCCTGAGATTCCCAATACCTGGAAACGTCATAGCTGCCGGTCGTCTCCGCTCAGAGTCCCTACCACACTCAGATTTCTTAATTCCATGTCACACCAAATTCTCCTCTTAACTGTCGTTGCTGCTGTCCACTGGCTGAGTCGTGTCCAGCTCTCTGCGGCCCCATGGACTGCAGCACACCAGGCTTCCCTGTCCTCCACCATCTCCTGGAGCTTGCTCAAGCTCATGTCCATTGATTTGGTGATGCCATCCAATCATCTCACCCTCTGTCACCCCCTTCTCCTCCTGCCCTCAATCTTCAATATACATATGATAATCAGTCTTACAAATCCTAATGTTTTAGCATCTTAACCTGCACCTCCCAGACTGCACTTCAGAATAAGAAGTGGCCAAAAACAATTTTCGAAATCTATCTTCTTCCCATGTTTTGATTTCTTAGAACAGAAGATAGGATGATGATGTCAAACCAAGTGAGAAAAGTAACATTTCCAAAGTTATGGCTAAGTCAACTATACTTCAATAAAGTAAGTTTTTAAAAAAGAAAGATATGGCTCGGTGACACGTGGCTACCAAACCCGTAAGGGCTGAAATTGACTTGAATATGTTCCCTAAGGGCTTGGCGTCTTCAAAGGGTGCTTCAGGGACCAAGAGCTTTGTCTTCAGAGTTCGCCCTTGGCTCAAGCCCCAGGCTAGCCCTTCGGAGCCATGCCATTGTCCACAGACCACTCATTTTCTTGGAGCTTCGGGTCTCTCGTCTGTAAATGCTTGTACCAGCCTGTGGCCTTCCGGACTCAGATAGAGCAAGGCAAGCCAGCACCGAGACGGTCACATGGTGAGAACTCAGGATCTGGGGGCTCTCACGGTCCCACCTTCTGGTCTGTCCTGCCTGATTCGGGGCAGGTAACACTTGGAAGCCAAACCGCGGCCGCGCCTCCTGCAGAGCTCCTGCCTCGGAAGGAGCACGCTTGGCAGGCACAGGCCCTGTGGAGGCGGCCGTCTGCAGCTCCCACCTGGAGGCAGAGGAGGCCGGCGGGCGGCGAGTGCTGTTCCGGCTCTCAGCACCCTTCTCCAGCCAGCATCGTCGATCTGGGGTTCCAATGAAAGTCATGTGGAGAGTTGGGAGGCGTCCAGGAGACGCTTCTTTTAAAGTGGGGCCAGGGGCTGAAAAGAGACGGGACCGGAGAGGACTCAGGCTAAGCTGGCCTGTCCTCCCCAGCCCGGGATGGGCCTTTCTCTGTGGAAAACGTCTGCTTTTTAATACTGGGTTATAAGGTGGATTTTGAGTTTTTCAGATTATTTGGTCTTCATTTTGTGAAAAACTCGCTGTGTTTGCCCTCCCAGCAAAGTAAGTTCAGGTTGAGGAAAGGAGAGCGGTGATGCTGAAGGAAAGAGGGTCAGTCTGAATCCCTATAGTCCCGCATCCGCAGCAACAGACGCACACTGACAGACACACAGACACACAGACACACACAGAGACAGAGCGATAGAAACACAGACACACCCGGACACAAACACACAGAAACGCACACATACACACACACACACACACACACGGACACACGCACACAGACATACAGCCAAGCACAGAGACACACAAACACACCCGGACACAAACACACAGAGACACACACAGGCACACGGACACACAGAGATGCACAGAGATACAGTGACGCTGTCTCACAGCGTGAGACAGAGACACACGCTGATAGATACAGACATACAGATAGACACAGAGAAACACACGCGCATACGCGTGCACANCACACACGGACACACACACACAGAAACACACAGGCACACGGACACACACACACAGACATACAGCCAAGCACAGAGACACACAAACACACCCGGACACAAACACACAGAGATGCACACACACGGACACAAACACAGAGACACACACAGGCACACGGACACACAGAGATGCACAGAGATACAGTGACGCTGTCTCACAGCGTGAGACAGAGACACACGCTGATAGATACAGACATACATACAGATAGACACAGAGAAACACACGCGCATACGCGTGCACACACATGGATGCACACGTGTGCACACATGAACACGTGCACACACACAGACACACACATACGGACATGCACACGCGCATGCACACACGGCCGAGCTGGACTTGTCCCAAGTGCTCCGTGCTGTGGGCAGCGTCTTATCTCTCCTCCCCTTTTTTATCAAGAAAATCCCAACNGTGCACACACACAGACACACACATACGGACATGCACACGCGCATGCACACACGGCCGAGCTGGACTTGTCCCAAGTGCTCCGTGCTGTGGGCAGCGTCTTATCTCTCCTCCCCTTTTTTATCAAGAAAATCCCAACACGGGCAACCACACCCCAGGTAAACAGGGTCCTAAGAACCACAGGCAAAACAGTAACAAGAAGCGACACCTCCCCCCGCCGGCCCAGCAAAAGCACCTTTCAAGAAAGCAGGCCTGCAGGAAGCTTTCCAGGCCCGGTGCAGACTCTTCACTGTTCAGAAAGCGCATGGCTCACCGTCTTCAGACACGCTCTTGTTTTGTTTGTTTGGGTTTATTTTTGCCTTGTTCTGCAGGAAGCCTCACAGATATGACAGGGTGATTCAATTCGGTACAAACCTCGCCTCCCTAATTCTTAGAATGTAGATACCACTACCGGTATTCTTAGAGTTACACAGCCTCCTACACCAAACCCAGTGGAGTAGAACCCACATTTCATTGGAATCCCTACTTTTAGTTATTTGCAGCTTTTTCTTGACGACACAGGAAACCAAATATGAGGCAGTGTTGTAGATATCGATAAATGGGTTTCTAGAATGTGTTCAGTGGCTGGCAGAACAATACCTGATTTCTATCCCAAAAGGGAGATGACGACCAGCCCTGACCCCTTGTAGGGGAGAGGGAGACCCTAGTCCCCCTTTTCTCACTGAATGGATTCATGACAACAGACTCTGGAAGACTCCTCTGTGAAGGCACTGGAGAGAGTTTCTCCTGTGTCCCAGCAGCCAGTCAAGAGCCAGAGATGACAGAAAATTCCATGTGGTGGAAAGAAAATCATTTTGAAGGAAGGAGTGGCATTTGCCTGGATGTCTGAATCCACTGAGCTCTAAGCCCGTTTGGAGTAAGTCAGGCACCTTCTGCGTGAAGCGGGCAGTGAGCCTCCCGCACTGCAGAGGACCCAAGTGCAAGGTCGAGGCCTCCTCCTTAAAGAGCTCTGCTCCTCCTGCCGCACTGAGGCCCAGCTCTCCACAGAGGACACGGGCCGAGCTCAGCCTCGGCTGGACTCCCCCCGACTCGCAGTCTATCTGCACCTTGAGCTGATAACAAATCATCAGAAAAGTTCAATTTTTTCATCCAATACTGATGTTTAAGGCAAACCCAGATTCCAGAAGGTCCTTCAAAAAACACTAACCAATTCATCCTTACAACCCTCCTTTTCCCACCACCACCAGCTGGGATAAGACTTGAATAAATAACTTTTAAATGCCTGGAGCCATGCTCAGTCGCTCAGTCTGTCTGACTCTTTGCAACCCCGTGGACTGTGGCCCACCGGGCTCCTCTGTCCGCGGGATTTCCCAGGCAAGAATAACTGGGGTGGACTTCCATTTCCTTCTCCAGGGGGNCAAAATCCCTAATTGTCTCCAAATTGTCTCCAAAATAGATTTTGATAGTTGGTTATTCAAATCTGGATCCAAACAAAGCACACACAGTGCCTTTAGTAAAAATGTCTTAAATCTCTGAGATTGAGTCTTCCCTGCCTGCTTAAACAACAACAAAAAAAAGCCATTTATTGGGTGGAAAAGTCATTTATCTTGTAGAATTTCTCACACTCTGAGTTTAGCTGACAGCTCCTCATTAGGATTTTATTTCTACCTATACTGAGAATATGAATACTTTTTTGTTACAGCATACACCTTATTTATTTATTTTTGTGGCCTCCCCATATGGCCTGTGGGATTTTAGTTCCCCAGCCAGGTATTGAACCCACGTCCCCTGCAGAGGGAGTGCAGAGTGCCGCCACTGGACCACCAGGGAAGCCTCTACAGCAAACACTTTAGAATTTGGGAAAGTGAAGTTCTCCCAACCTGGAGGCACAAGTGTTTTCTGTCATGGAGGAGACTTTAAATCTGTGTTTATACTTTTCCACATTCACCGATCAAACTGCATTTGGTGAATTTATGTTCCTCACAAACATGTACATGGTTCCCAACCCATTTCTGGTTCTCTCAAACATTAGGCCTTTCCTTATTCATTTCAACCCAGTATTTATGGAGTGTCTATTTATGGTGGCCTTCCCAAGTGGCTCAGTGAGAAAGAATCCGCCTGTCAATGCAGAGGATGGAGGAGATCCCGGCTCTATCTCTGGGTGGGGAAGATCCCCTACAGGAGGGCATGCGACCCACTGCAGCATTCTTGCCTGGAGAATCCCACGGACAGAGGAGCCTGGCGGGCTACAGGCCATGGGGTCGCAAAGAATCGGATGTGACTGAGTGACCGAGCACGCACTGTGTGGTAGACCCTGGGTGACAGCAGAGTGACAGTCCCTGCCTTCTGGAAGCTGGCATTTAGCAGGGGAGAGAGACAGAAAGCAGCATCAATAAGTAACATGAGTAGCATGTCAGGCGCTGATAAGAGCTGGGAATAAACTAAAGCAGGAAGCCTTGTGGAGCCTTCCGGGCTGTCAGGCATAAGCTCTGCCTCATTAAAAATGAAACACTCCTGCTGTGCAGCACCATCACTTATTAACCAGGCCCCTACTGACTGCATTGTCCCCCATCCCCACCCCCTCACACCTCGAGCTGCCTTCTCATGATGTCCGTGAGCAAGCCTGTCCCTGGGGTTTGCGCCTGGGGGTGGACTCACCAGGTGACAACAGTGAGCTCATCCAGGAAACAGCCCTGTGAGGAGGGTGCTTGGATGAGGAAAACCAAGACTTGGAGAGGGGCAGGCGTTCCCTGGAGGAGACACAGTTGCTAGTCCCAAGCCCATCCCTGCTCTCCTTGACTGGGGCCCAGCTCCACCCATGTCCTACCTGGGTGACCTTGGTGAGTCACTTCTTCTTTAAGAGCCTCAGTTTCCTCCTCTGTGAAATGGGGACAATAATGGGTTGTTTTGGAGAAGTAGGGAGGTGATCACTTGGCACAGTGCTGGCCGCAGAGCAGACCTCCAGTACATGGTGATCACTTAGTGTTACTGTGTGGAGTTGGCAGGATGACCCAGTGGGCACCCTTTTAACCACCCCTTCCCCTCCTGTGCGTTCCCCAGCTCCTCCCCCAGCGCCTTACTCTCCCTTGTCTCTATGCAATTCTTCTCACCTCTATTCTCATCCTTTCTTGTTTTAGCCTTACTTCAGTGTTTTCAACCCTCAGTACTCATAGAGTGGTCCATGGACCAGCAGCATCAGCATCCCTGAACTGAATCCTAGTCTGCATTTTAACAAAATCCCTTAGGGGTCTGCTTGCATGCTGGAGTCTGAGGCCTCAGTGTGACCTTGGGGATCATATACCATTCTTTGCAGGAAGCATTCGGGAAGAAGAGGTTTGGTCAGGCTAGACCTTGTAACAGTAGAAGCTTTGATTGCCTTCATTGTGCTCCACTTTATGGCCACCTGAGACGACCACTCTGCCTGGGGAGTTCTGGCTCATCAGCTCTGGCTGTGTGACTTGGGCCTGTGACTTAACCTCTCTGAATCTTGGTTTCCACATCTGTAAAATGGGGACACTGATGTACCTACCTCCTGAGGAGAAGGGGGGCAAAGAGATTATCAAGTGTGTGTGTGTGTGTATGTGTTTTAGCACAGGTAATGATCACCAATTTCATCACAGCAAGAATGCTATCTACAACAATAATAATAATGGAGTCAGCGCTCTCATGATAACCACTCACTATCTGGTTCCTGTTTTACAGATACAGTAGATGAGCGCTTACTGGGGTTTATCGCTTTTTTAACACCTCTCTGGTATTTCAGGGTGAGCACTAAGGTCAGGAAGACCTGGCTTCACATCCCTGCTCTGTCTCTTAGAAGCTCTGTGTGACCTCAGGTGGATTATTTCTCTCTGTACCTCAGTGTGCTCGTCTGAAAAACGGGACTTATAGTAGCCTTGATCCAAGAGTGGCCATTGAGGGGGCTGGTAAAGCCCTGGGCAGTGTGTCAGTCAATCGGAGTAGCTGTCAGAAATACCTTAATCATCATGGCCAGAGTTAAAGGCTGTGCTGGTCCTTACACTTGAGCTACTGCAACGGGCTCCCCTCGCGGGTCCAGGCTATAGACTTCCCTCCCAGCTCTTGACCCTGTGACGTCACAGCCCCCTTCTCTTCCCTCCCCAGGCCCCGCCCGTGCCGCCATCCAGCCCTGCTGGCCCTCGGGTCTTGGATCTCCGGCAGCACCTGGAACGCTGGGGCCACAATCCGGAAAACTGCCCGCACTTACAGGTTTCCGGAGGCTGCTGCCGCGGACCCCTGGTGAAGATGGGTGGCCGTATCAAGACCTGGAGGAAGCGATGGTTCTGCTTTGACCGCCAGGCCCGCCGCCTGGCCTACTACGCAGGTAAGCCCAGCCCCTCTGCCTGAGGTGCCTGGGCCCCCAAGTCTGTGAAAGAGACCACGCCAGACCTTCACCCCAGAGACCTAGCAGCCCACCCCCCCGGTCTCTCCTCTCTCAGGTCCAGGTGTGTGCCTGGACCCCCAGTCGCTTCCTCCTTCAGTGGCCCAGCCCTCACTGGGTATCACCTGTGTGCCCAGACCCCAGTTTCCCCATACCCAGGAGGAGCATTATCAGGCCTAGCCCCCAGATTCAGGGTTCCAAGCCTCTCCTCCTTCCTCTCTAGGGTAATCGATGGTTCTGAACCTCTCCTTGAGTCTCTGCCCTTCTCAGGGGCCAAGAGACTTGGGGACCTAGGATTCTAGCTCCCCAGGCCCCACCTCCCAGCCTTATCCATTCACTACACCAGTCTCCCATCGACATTCACTCACCTCCTAACCACAGCGCTTTAGGGACCTTCAGATTCTATCACCGTGCTCCTCACCCCAACCCCAGTCTCCGGACTTGGGCTCAGAGACTCCTCTCCCCCATGNGTGGCCCAGCCCTCATTGGGTATCACCTGTGTGCCCAGACCCCAGTTTCCCCATATCCAGGAGGAGCATTATCAGGCCTAGCCCCCAGATTCAGGGTTCCAAGCCTCTCCTCCTTCCTCTCTAGGGTAATCGATGGTTCTGAACCTCTCCTTGAGTCTCTGCCCTTCTCAGGGGCCAAGAGACTTGGGGACCTAGGATTCTAGCTCCCCAGGCCCCACCTCCCAGCCTTATCCATTCACTACACCAGTCTCCCATCGACATTCACTCACCTCCTAACCACAGCGCTTTAGGGACCTTCAGATTCTATCACCGTGCTCCTCACCCCAACCCCAGTCTCCGGACTTGGGCTCAGAGACTCCTCTCCCCCATGGTACCCTCCCCTCCAACCCCAACCCATCTCTCACTGGCTCTGTTTTTCCCCCACCCCCTTCATCAGACAAGGAAGAGACCAAGCTCAAAGGTGTCATCTACTTCCAGGCTATCGAGGAAGTCTACTATGACCACTTACGCTGTGCCTTCAAGGTGAAGCCCCTGTTGGGTGCTGCCCTGCCCTCATGGTTGGAGCCCCACCAGTCAAATCTTAGTTTATCCCCTGGGGAAGGGCCACCCACAGCCCCTGTTGTCCAGGTACTCCATCCGGCACAGGAAACCCAAACAGGTCATTTCACTGCAGGGCCCAGAAATTAAGAGCTCAGTCTCTGGCTCTCAGCCACAGTTATTTTTCTTGGAACAAAAGTTTGAGAGCAGAAATTTGGGAAACTCAGATGCCAAGTCAAGAATGAATGACTGAATTGGGCAAGGTGGGGACTGAGGCCACCTGGGAACATCAAAAGGAGAGGATCATTTCTTAGCATTTTCTCACAAATTGCCAAATGGGAATGGGTCCTGTGGTGTCATATCAGATTTATTTTTCCCCAGAGAATTCTGGAATTGGAACATTTATAAAAATGCAGTGCCAGAAACTGATACAATGTTTAGAAAGCTCTGGAGAGTAACTGTGTCTTTAGAGCTTAGGTTGGAATCCCAGGTGTGGGACATCAGAAAAGTGGCTTCCATTCTCCAGCGTCAGTGTTTTCACCTGCAGAATGGACACTCTTAAACCCATGTCTCCAGAGTTGAGGTTAAAGACAGAAAATGGACGTAAAGGCTTTACTTAATTTGGGGTTGGCAAGTAGGTACTCAATAAATAGGTTGTAGACTAAATTTTTCCCAGTTACAAACCAGGGAGACCTAGATTTGGAAGAAGGGAAATTTGAATGCTTGTATTTCTAATATATGGACTTCCTCCTAGGGGACTCAGTAGGGCTTCCCTGGTGGCTCAGGTGGTAAAGAATCTACCACCTGCAATGCAGGAGACCTAGGTTTGATCCCTGGGTTGGGAAGATCCCCCGGAGGAGGGCATGACCACTCACTTCAGTATTCTTGCCTGGAGAATCCCCATGAACAGGGAGCCTGGCAGGCTACAGTCAATGGCTGGCAAACAGTTGGACATGACTTGGCAACTAAGCACTGCGCAGGGTGCTCAGTGGTAAAGGATCCGCCTGCAGTGCAGGAGACTCGGGAAACATAAGTTCAGATTCCTGGGTCGGGAAGACCCCCTGGAGGAGGAAATGGCAACCACTCCAATATTCTTGCCTGGGAAATCCCTGGACGAGGAGCCGAGCCTGTAGCCTGGCAGGCTGCAGTCCTTGGGATCACAAAAGAGTTGGACACGACTTAGCGACTGAACAATAGCAACGATTTCTAATATAGGAGAAGGTAGAGCTGGGGGATCGGGACATGGGTCCTTCCTTTAAATTCCTCTTGCTCCCATAATTTTCAGCGCCTTTTAGTGTTAATTCATTTAACCCTCATAACCCATCGAAGTAGGTAGCATCATTTAGGAGGACAGATCCGCATACATTCAGTGAGTTTAAATTACTTGCCCAACCCTACACATCCTGTAAATAGCAAGGCTGGAATTTGAACTACGGTGGAGTCATATCTGTTCTCTTACCCACCTCTACTCCACTACTTATTCCAGAGCCCGAATCCTCGCCTAACGTTCTGTGTCAAAACCTACGAACGCCTTTTCTACATGGTGGCTCCCAGCCCAGAGGCAGTGCGTATTTGGATGGACGTCATCGTTACAGCGGCTGATGAGAACCACGCCCCCTGATTGACCACACTCCCTGGGGGGACGTCTCAGTGAAGCTCCGCCCGCGCGCAGTGTCTCGAGGCCACGCCCACTGCCGGGAAGCCTGGCCCCGCCCCTTTGTAACTCTCCAGGGAGTTTTGCGGGTTTGATGGCTCAGCTGGTCTGAGCCGCGACTTTTCCGGGCTGCAGGTGCCTTCTCCGGATGGGAAGCCAGCCCCTCGGGCTCTGCCCCGGGCTGGAGGAAGATTGCGGGGGCGGGAAGGAACTATTTATTGTTGCTCCTGTGATACCGAATTAAACATGAAAGAAAACAGTTTGCTGAGGTTGCCAGCACAGATGTACGGGACCCCTGGACCCCTAGGCAAGGCGTCTGAGTTACTGGTACCCAAGACAACCAACCATCCCTCAGCTGGTTCTTCCCTTAAGGAACGGAGGTGGTCTTCAACCCTATGGTCTTGGATGAGAGCAGGGGGTGGGTGTAGAGAGGCATGTGGCAATTTTGCTTTTTCACTTTCTGGGTCTGCCTGCTTCCACCCTTTTGGACCTGACTGGGCAATTTCTAGGCAATTGGCAATTTCTAGGAACTTCTAGGCTCCTGCCTTCCAGGCCTTGGCACATGTTATTTCCTCTGCCCTTCCCTTAACCAGCTAGCTCCTTGTTCTTAGCTTAACTGGATTGTCGCCTTGTACAGGCAACCCTTCCTGACCCCCACCTGGATCAAACACACCCTCTCCTTTGAGCTCCCCTGGGCTACAGTCCGTTGGGTCAGACAGAGTTAGACACGGCTGAAGCAACTTAGCAGTCACGCGCGCATGGTCCATTCCTGAACATCCTGGGTCATCAATGGTGATGGATCGATGTCCCAACAGACTGGGAGCTCCGAGAAGGGAGAGCCAGAGCTGTCCTGGTCATAGCTGTATTTCCAGCACCATAGGGCACATTTAATTCCATGAAAGGGGAAAAAAAAAGTTATCCTTTCATCTCTCAGTCTTGGTAAATAATATACCTAATGTTCGCTTTGCTAAGTTACCTTTCCCCACTCCATCCTACTCATCATTTAGGTCAAAACTCAGATGGTTCCTTCTCTAGGAAGCCTTCCCTGATTCTTCTGAGTCAGATGTTTCCTCAGGGCTTCCTGTCCCAGCCCTGATCATTCTGCCTGCACCTTCCCCACTGGGGCCTTGACTACTCTGGGTCATCCGTGCTGATGAGTGTTTCATGTGCTGGGCGGGGGCTCCAGGAGGCAGGGGTTGGACTGTTTCCATCACTGCTGAGTCCTTGGCACACAACAAAGGGCCCATATGCAAACTAGGTGTTGAGGCAATGTCTGATGGTTGAATAAATTGATGAGAGAGATGCTGAGGATGGGGTGGTGGTGAACAGGACAGACAGAACTTTTTACCCTTTAGGTCTCACCCAAGGTGTCCCCTTGGAAAAGACCCGGATGCTGGGAAAGATTGAGGGCGGGAGGAGGAGGGAGCAATAGAGGATGAAATGGTTGGATGTCATCACTGAGCAAACTCCAGGAGATAGTGAAGGACAGGGAAGCCTGGTGCGCTGCAGGTCATGGTACGTAAAGAGCTGGACACAACTGAGGGGCTAAGCAGCTACAGCAGCAGCCACAAGGTGCCCCTCCTCCAGGAAGCTCTCCTTGATCCCTGGTGGGCTTCCACAGTCCCTTGAGCTTCTCAGATATAACTTTGACCCCCTTAGGCTGTCCCTGTGTGGAATAGGCCTTTTCCTCCCTTAAACTTCTCTGGAACTAGGCATTCAGTTCCTCTGGTTCCCATCACCTCCAGTCCTGGGTGTACTGTCCCAGGATTCCTTAGGGATCTAGTTGTCCTCCTGAAGCCCCAGAATGCAAACAACCCAAACCCCAGGCCTTTGGGGACGCCGGCTGTTCCTTGGCCTCTACCTCCAGGTATGAGATATCTGGATCTTCGGATTATTTCATCCCTCAGCCCCTCTGCAAACTGGATCTCCTTGCAGGGACCAGCTTCCCAGGCATGTGACTCATGGGGTTGACAGGTCCCTGTGTTCAGAAGAGCCCTCTTGGATTTAATCATCTACGATTGCCATCTGGGAATTCTTAATTTTGCATTTGAATTTGCATTTTGGAAGTGAAGTCTGGAGGGACATGGAGCTTGATCTGGGGGAATTGGGGCCTCGGCTCAAAGTTCCACATCTGTCATCTCCCACCTCCCTGGGATAGGTTCTGTCTGACTTCCCCTCCTCGCTCCTGCCCTTTGACCTCTGCCATCCATAAGCCCTGGCAGGGGCCTGGGAGCCCATAGGAGAGTCAGACACTTGTGCCTCCTAGCATCTCAGGTGGGCACAGCAGTGGGCAACTGGTAGAAGGGAAACCCAGCAACCAGAATGGTTTAGTTGTGGGGCAGGGTCTCTAAACACCTGTGAGGGTCTGTGCTTGTCCCATGAGTATCCCTGTGTACAAGGGAACATGACATTAGACATTAGACCAAGGGAACATGGCATGTGGGGTTGGGAGAGATGGAGAAAGGAAAGTAGCATTTATTAAAAAAATTTTTTTCTTTGGCCATGCGATGCGACATGTGGGATCTTAGTTCCCAGATCCAGGATGGAACCCATGCCATCCCCTGCAGCAGAAGCTCAGGGTCTGGACTGGACTGCCAGGGAAATCCCCAGCATTTCTACTTTAATACCTTTCATTACACTCTTTCCTGCCCTTTGAACTAGGTCCCCATATTTTCATTTTGGACTGGGCCCAGCNATTCTCCCATTATAAGTGGAGAACTGAAAAAAGGAGTCCCCCCATTTAAGTCAGGGATCCCCCACCTTGGGCATAAGGGTCTGTGAAAAAGATACTCCCACTGCAGGCATGGAAGGGACACGGTATATCTCCTGGTCTCAGATTTGCGGCTACATTTTCCTTGTCCCTGAGGAGGGCATGCAATCCACTCCAGTATTCTTGCTTGGAGAATCCCCTGGACAGAGGAGGTAGCAAAGGGTGGCAAAGAGTTGGACAGACTGAAACGACTTAGCGCGCACACATTTTCTTATCTCTTGCCCTGGAAAAGGATGTGCGGTACAGCTGCACAGGGGTGGAGGGAGTGGGAAGAACTATTTCTTCTTTGGGGAGGAGACTTCAGTTGGGATCGCTCAGTTCTACTTGCCTCTGCACCCCCAGGAGCGAAGGCCCTGGAGTGTTACAGCTGCGTGCAGAACGCAGATGACGGGTGCTCGCCGCAGAAGATGAAGACGGTGAAGTGTGCACCAGGCGTGGAAGTCTGCACAGAGGCTGTGGGGGCCGTGGAGACTAGTGAGTGGAACCTCCTGGTCCTTGCGTACTTACTAGCTTCCAGCTCCTCCATCTGGGCCCCGCCTCCTTATAGTCCAGCCCCTCCTTCTGACTTTGGCCACACCCACTCGAACGCATCCCCGTTCTTCCCTTTCAGTCTTCGAGGGCCTAGGCTTTTCAACACACCCACGCCTTTAGGGCTTAGAGAGGTGAGGACTGAGAGTAGTGCAGGGGTGAGGTGACCTGGGAGAATCCAGACCTGGGACCTCATCTCCTTCAAGGGCACAGCCTGGCTCACTGAGATCTTGCCAGCGCCTTCTGACCCTTCCAAAATCCTCTCCACCACAACCAAGCCTCCCTCATCCAATGGGGCCTTTGGTGATGTAGACCCACCCTAGAGATGCTCTCCTAGGGTCCCAAGGCTGAGGTTTCGGGTCCCTCTGACTCGCCCTTGTCTGAGGTCACAGCTCCTAGGAGGCTCCGTCTGTCTCTGATCCTGTGCCTTTTTCGTCAGTCTCAGGTTCTTTCTGATGCTGCTTTCCAGGTGAGACTCCCTGTGGTCGCGCCCCTTCTTATCACTCTTACCCCATCCCAGCTTTTGTGTACAGTATCTGTCAGCTTCTCTGTCCCCTCATACTCAGATCTCTCAAGTCTGTGGTTCTTTCCCCTCGGATCTGCTCTTT
Source organism: Raphicerus campestris (assembly GCA_006410735.1). Taxonomy (NCBI): domain Eukaryota; kingdom Metazoa; phylum Chordata; class Mammalia; order Artiodactyla; family Bovidae; genus Raphicerus; species Raphicerus campestris. The sequence goes on along the minus strand of SJYW01034769.1, from coordinate 124,716 downwards.
CTTCTGAATCCCCTCTCCCCGGGGCTCCCTCCTTGGCCTGCATCTTCTGGGGCCGATCTGTTCGAGGCCCCGCCCAGAGGCCACGCCCCTCTGACCCCGCCCCCTCTCCTCTTTGCAGTCCACGGGCAATTCTCGGTGGCAGTGCGGGGCTGCGGTTCGGGAATCCCCGGCAAGAATGATCGCGGACTGGACCTTTACGGGATTCTGGCCTTCATCCAGCTGCAGCAGTGTCCCCAGGACCGCTGCAACGCGAAACTCAACCTCACCTCGCGAGCGCTCAACCCCGCANGGGCTGCGGTTCGGGAATTCCCGGCAAGAATGATCGCGGACTGGACCTTTACGGGATTCTGGCCTTCATCCAGCTGCAGCAGTGTCCCCAGGACCGCTGCAACGCGAAACTCAACCTCACCTCGCGAGCGCTCAACCCCGCAGGTCGGTGGGGGCGGAGCCACAGCCCTGGGGGCGGAGCCACGCCTGGGCCGAGTGGCTGGGGCGGCCGCAAGCAGGAAGCTGGGGGCGGGGTCACACCCTGGGGGCGGGGTTAGAGGCGGAGCTGCGTGTCCGTCGAGGGGCGGAGACGTGGATTTGAAGGACGAGGAGCAGGTTAGTGCTTCTTGAACCCCTTGGACCGCTTCCTTCCTCCTCGCCTCCCTCGCAGGCAATGAGAGTGCCTACCAGCCCAACGGCGTCGAGTGCTACAGCTGCGTGGGACTGAGCCGCAAGGAGTGCCAGGGCAGGGCGCCTCCCGTCGTGAGCTGCTACAACGCCAGCGACCATTTCTACAAGGGCTGTTTCGACGGCAATGTCACTTTGACAGCAGGTGAGAGGAGCTGCAAAGCACCTGGCCTGCACGGGTCGTGGTAGCCTTTTCTGAGGCTTCATGGGTGGTAGGTAATAGTACCCCTTTACCCACAGGGTTCTCTCACCTTCCCGTGCCTTCTGGGAACCATAGGCTTCAGTTGGTGGCTTGTCGTAGAGCATCATGAGAAATGCAGTCCTATTCCCAGGATAGCACGGGAATAGGAATACTTTTGTCCCAGAGTTTTGGAGGAAATATGTTTTCACAGAGGCTTGCCAGATGCAGAGTGGNCGTAGGCTTAAGTTGGTGGCTTGTCGTAGAGCATCATGAGAAATGCAGTCCTATTCCCAGGATAGCACGGGAATAGGAATACTTTGTCCCAGAGTTTTGGAGGAAATATGTTTTCACAGAGGCTTGCCAGATGCAGAGTGGGAGGATGTGCAATGGGAAATGTATTTAAGTCTCTAAGATTCTGCCCAGGCATCGTGGGGAATCTAGTCCTTAAAACTCAAAGGTTAGTGTCTCCTAATACTTTGTCCCACCCCAAAGTATTAGGAGAGATGTGGTTCAGCCTCCAGGTCTCTGCCTCAGGGAACCGTGAGTTCTTGTAATCCCATCCTCTGCGGGGTGTATTATGGGAGATGAAGACCCTGATGCTGGAAAAGATTGAAGGTGGGAGGAGAAGGGGATGACAGAGGATGAGATGGTTAGATGGCATCACCAACTCAATGGATATGAGTCTGAGTACACTCTGGGAGTTGGTGATGGACAGGGAGGCCTGGCATGCTGCGGTCCATGGGGTTGCAAAGACTCAGACACTACTGAGTGACTGAACTGAACTGAGTTCTGACTCTAAGACTGAATTTTGGCAACGGTGGAGTCATGGGAGGAAGAGGGAGGCAATGCTCTTCTCTTTCGTCCTGTTGAGAGGTGTTGTATCCCAGTTCAAACTTTTCTTCCAAAGCATTGTGGAACTTGTAGTTCATTCTACACATTTTTCCTCTTAAGTCCTATGGGAAATGTGGTCTACCGAATACAAAAGACAGCAGGACAGTGTTTCTCAAAGTGGGGCCCAAATGGAGACATAGGGATTAATGGATGCAGAGCCCTTCCATCCCCTGTTTTGGATGTTCTTGATCTTGTGTTGCCCCTAAGTTTTGTTCTGGCTGTGCCTACCCCCTACCCCCAACCATGGGCCTACCTGTGTTTCTCTCCTGCAGCCAATGTGACCGTGTCCTTGCCTGTCCGGGGCTGCGTCCAGGACGAGTTCTGCACTCGGGATTCGGCGACAGGCCCAGGGTTCACGCTCAGCGGCTCCTGCTGCCAGGGCTCCCGCTGTAACTCGGACCTCCGCAACAAGACCTACTTCTCCCCTCAATTCCCACCTCTCGTCTTGCTGCCCCCACCTCGGACCACCACCCTGGCCCCAACCAAATCTGTCAGTACTTCCACCTCAGCCCCATCCTCCACCATCACCACCAAAGCTACCCCAGTCCCCACCGCCACCCGGTCCACCACCAAACCCATCACCCCAGCTCAGACCAACCAGACTTCTCTGCAAGAGGTGGGGCGTGAGACCTTCCAGGAAGAGGAAGCTAGCTCGGCTGGAGGTGCTAGTGGCCACCAGGACCGCAGAAATATGGGGCAGTACCCTGCAAAAGATGTGACCCATAGTAAAGGCTCTTCGGCTCCTTGGGCGGGATGGGTACCTCTTCTGTTGGCTGTGGCTGCTGGCGCCCTACTATGAGCTTCTCCACCTCTTGCCCTACTTCCTGGGCCCTGGATACCTCCCTTTCCATTACTTCTTTTCCCACCTCCTGGACTGGGCTGGCCCAGCCCCTGTTCTCCCCAGCTTTTGCTGCACTGGTTTGCGGCTTTGGGGCACAAAGTTACCATTGTATATGTATATATATATCCTGCCGGGATGTTCTAGCTTTTTGAGGGCAGCAGCTGTATCCTCCGCATCTTTGTCTCTCCCTGGTGTCCTCCTGATACTTAGGACAGTGGGAAGTCAGAGCCATCCCAGGGAAGGAGGGAGAGACGGTGATAAGCATTCTGTTCTCTGTTCCAGCCAACCTGGAATAGGAGAGGCGGGAGTGCTGATGGCTCTGCCCCCGCCCCCCAGGCCCCTCCATCTTTGTGGGAATCATTTTTTTGGCATCTTCTCTTTTCTAGACTGTGAGCTCCTCAAGAGCAGGGCCCGTGCCATGTCTGGCACATAATGGCTTCAATAAAAGTTTGATTACTTTGTATACTGTTTTATTTGTTTTAAAATTTAAAAAAATATTTATTTCTTTATTTGACCATGCCCAGTCTTAGTTGTGAGGGATGTTTGAGTTTCAGCACGTGGGAATCTAGTTTCCTGACCAAGGGTCTAACCTGGGCCCTCTGCCTTGAAGGAGTTTAAGTGTGTGGAGTCTTAGCCACTGGACCACCAGGGAAGTCCTGTGTGGTGTTTTATAGGAGTTATTCCTAGTTCGCTGCTGACACCAGACTCGTGGGCAGTTGACCTAGGGTGGGAATGCCAAGACTGAAATAGAGAAACTGAGATCCAGAGTTACAGCTCCTGGGGGAAGTCGCGCTTGAACACCTTTTGCCTCCTGAGTTGAACGGTGCACGTGGGCTGTCCCACTGGTGAGAGGGAGACCAGGTGAGACCTCTGAGCAATGTGGAGGGGAGAATGGGACTCTTAGCAATGCTTGGGAGCAGAGGGGAGTTTTGTTTCATGGGTTTACCTGCCTTGCTATCTATCTGGTTTCTTAAGAATCACTGCATAACATGGGGAATATAGCCAATATTTTTTTAATAACTGTAAATGGAAAGTAACCTTTAAAAATTATATAGGAAAAAATAGCCTAGCTTCACAATGAAAAGGAAAAAAGAATCATTCAGTGGCTCGGTCTCGGCATCCCACCTGTCCCAAGGGCTGGCAGGCGCTGCTGTCTGCCTTTGCTTCCTGTTGGGAACCTGGGGCCTGAGCCTCACCACCGCCTTCTCCAATCAGATGCAGGGCTGGGGGCCCAGCGAGCCTGGCTTGGGAAGGAGAAACCCTGGCAGGCTTCTGGACTGCCTGAAGTGGGGGACCAGATGTGCGGAATAGTGAGATAGTAATACTGGGAATTCGCTGGCAGTCCTGTGGTTAGTACTCCATGCTTTCTTTCTTTCTTTTTTTTTTTTTTTTTTTACTGTACCCCATGGCATGTGGGATCTTAGTTCCCCCACCGGGGATTGAACCTGTGCCCTCTCATTGGGAGTGCAGAGTCTTAATCACTGGACCCCCAGGGAAGTCCTAAGGACTCTGTGCTTTCACGACAGAGGACCAGGGTTCAATCCCTGGTGGGGGAACTAAGATCCCATAAGCAGTTTGGGGCAGCTAAAAAAAAAAAAAGTAATATTGCTGATATTACCATTCATAACAGGGAATATGTGAGTTAATGATAATAGTAAATAGTGATTATTGTAACAAAATAGGGAATAAGAGACTGAGTAACAAATAATACAAGTATCAGTAATGATAACTATAGTTACGGGAATGGTAACTATAGTTACGGGAATCTTGGTCCTTTGAAAGAGTCCTACCAGATGCCAGGCTTGGGCTAAGGTTGTATGCATCCATCTTCTCATTTAATTTTCCATATAAGTCTTAGATGGCATGGTTTGGGGAAATGCAGGCTAAGAACGGCAAAGTAATTTAACCCACAGCAAGTCATATATTTATTATGTACCAGGTAGTGGTTTAAGGGCTGTACTTGGATTAACATTTTTAATCTAACCAACCATCCTGTGAATTAAGTATTGTCATTCAGTTGATAAGTCACATCCAACTCTTTGTGAACTCACGGATTGTAGCACACCAGGCTTCCCTGTCCCTCACCATCTCCCAGTGCTTGCTCAAACTCATGTCCATTGATTCGGTGACACCATCTAACCATCTCATCCTGTCATCCCGTTCTCCTCCTGCCTTCAATCTTCCCTGGCATAATGGCTTTTTCCAATGAGTTGGCTCTTCACATCAGGTGGACAAAGTATTGGAGCTTCAGCTTCAACATCAGTATTTCCAATGAATATTCAGGGTTGATTTCCTTTAAGATTGACTGGTTTGATTTCCTTGCAGTCCAAGGGACTCTCAAGGGTCTTCTCCAGCAGCACAGTTTGAAAGCATCAGTTCATTGGTGCTCAAGGTTCAACTCTCACATCTGTACGTGACTACTGGAAAAACTATAGCTTCGACTATATGGCCTTTCATTGGCAAAGTGATGTCTCTGCTTTTTGAATTAAGTATTAATGAATTAAGTCGTAATCATCTGCTTTTTATACGACGAGGAAGCTAGGCCCAGAGAGATTGAGTAACTTACCTCATGTCACCCAGCTAATAATCAATGGAGTTCAAGTTTGAACCCAGGCTGACCAACTTTATCGAGCATGATCGCAAGTGCTGTAACTTTTCCTTCAGCTTAACTAAACTTTAGATAGACTTTTCCTGCCTCTAAACCACTGTACTCCCTCTCACCCGCATCCCTTCCAGAATCCAGACAGCCTAACCACAGATGCCCCGACCTCCTGTTTCTTAGAGCATGTACTTTAGAAGACTTGTCATCATAAATTCTTTGCCCTTTTGAGATGTTTGCGTGCGTGCTAAGTCCCTTCACTCAAGTCTGACTCTTTGCAACCGTATGGACTTTAGTCTGCCAGGCTCCTCTGTCCAAGGGATTCTCCAGTCAAGAATACTGGAGTGGGTTGCATATAAATCTCTAAAAGCCTCTTGCCAGTTTTACAACCCAGGAACTGTCATTTGAAAGGACCTGGGATCTATCTCTTTGAAATATAAACATCACAGGAGACAGTACGTCTGTTTCCCAGTTTCCTGACTTCAGTCCAGCTTGTGACACTGCTCCTTGTCCTGATGTTGCAAGACCGTTTCCTTTTCCCTTGGGTGAAGACAATTAGCAAACAGAGATGATCTGCCACTCCGACTTCCCACCCCAGTTCTTAAAAACTCAACTGCCTGTGTTTCAGCCAAGTTGAGTTCAGACTGAATTCTAGCCTCTGTCTCTTAATTGGAATGCTTTTTTTTTTTTCCCTTCTATTTTTTAGCTGTGCTGGGAGGCATGTGGGATCTTTGTTTTCTGACCAGGGCTTAAACCGTGTTCCTTGTAGTGGAAGCACTGTGTCTTAACCACTGGACCACCAGGGAAGTCCACCTTATTGGAACATCTTTTTTTTAAATTTCTATTATCTAATTTTATTTATTTTTGCATTTATTTGGCTGCACTGGGTCTCTGTTGCTGAAGGTCAGCTTTCTCTAGTTGCGGCGAGAGGGGGCTGCTCTTCATTGCAGTGCTTGGGCTTCCTGTTGCTGAGGCTTCTTTTGTTGCTGAGCACGGGCTATAGGGCACGTGTGCTGAGTAGTTGCGGCTCCCGGGCTGTAGAGCATGGATTGATATTTGTGGCCCCCAGGCTCAGTTGCTCCATGGCATGTGAGGTCTTCCCAGATCAGGGATTAAACCCACATCTCCTGCATTGGCAGCCGGATTGTTTACCACTGAGTCAAGAAGGAAGCCCTGGAACACCTTGGAATGAAGATGGTTAATGCAACCTGTGTGATTTTTGCTTTGATGAGCAAGACCTGCTAACCAGCGTGTTACACTCTTTAGAGGTAACTCTGAGTCTGTATTTTGCAATCTTAGTAGTATAAGTCAGAGGACTCCTGGGTTTCTGAGGGTGTTGACACTGGAAATCATCCTTTTATCACCTCTCATTCTGTGGGGGTGAGTGAGTGAGTGAAAGTCGCTCAGTTGTGTCCGACTCTTTGCGACCCCATGGACTATATAGTTCATGGAATTCTCCAGGCCAGAATACTGGAGTGGGTAGCCTTTCCCTTCTGTGGGGGTGGGAGTTTTCTAATTTTTGGAGGAAGTTCCAAATTCGGGAAGTGGGTGCTGATGGATAATATTTTTCAAAAAGTAAAATCAGCTCTTACACAGATCCAGGATGTCCAAGATTTTATTTAACTCATTTATGAATGAGACCCTTATGTAAAATGTTGCAGCCAGTTCAAAGGAGAATTCCACGAGCACATGCATATAGGCGGTAGGGAATGCTAAAAGAACTGGTCAGTATCCAGAGAGAAATAGTCAACTATAATCTGCCAGGCAGGAATATTTGGATTGGTATCAGTTTATATCATTTTAGTATTGCTATCATAGTTAATTTTTCTCGTTTGTTTTGATGTGGACCATTTTTAAAGTCTTTATTGAATTTGTTACAGTCTTGCTTCTGCTTTATGTTTTAGAGTTTTGACTGCAAGGCATGTGGATCTTAGTTTCTTGACCAGGGATGGACCCTGCATCCTGCTCCCCTGCTGCACTGAAAAGCAAAGTCTTAACCACTGGACCTTTAGTGATTAAGATAACAGAAATTTATTGACTCACAGTTAGGACCATTGCAAATAATTTTTCTTTGGTAAAGAAAATAATTTCTGACAGAATGACTTGTGCCCAGTAAACAATAAAGCCCCAAAGAGTAAGGTTTTATCACCCTGTAAGACAAGAATTCGTTTTGAATCTCATTTTTTAAAGAGTCTTTTTATGTGGACCATTTTTTAAAAAGTATTTATTCGATTTGTTTCAATATTTTTTCTGTTTGTTTTTTTTTTTTTGCCACTAGGCATGTGGTATCTTAGCTCCCCGACCAGGGATGAAACCCAAACTCCTACACTGGAAGGTGAACAGTCTTAACCACTGGACTGCCAGGGAAATTTCGGCATTCTTTCTTTTGTTGACTAAATATACTTCTATCTGGTCTATCAGTTCAGTTCAGTTCAGTCGCTCAGTCGTGTCTGACTCTTTGCAACCCCATGAATTGCAGCACGCCAGGCCTCCCTGTTCATCACCATCTCTCGGAGTTTACTCAGACTCACGTCCATTGAATCAGTGATGCCGTCCAGCCATCTCATCTTCGGTTGTCCCCTTCTCCTCCTGCCCCCAATCCCTCCCAGCATCAGAATCTTTTCCAATGAGTCAACTCTTTGCATGAGGTGGCCAAAGTATTGGAGTTTCAGCTTTAGCATCATTCCTTCCAAAGAAATCCCAGGGCTGATCTTCAGGATGGACTGGTTGGATCTCCTTGCAGTCCAAGGGACTCTCAAGAGTCTTCTCCAACACCACAGTTCAAAAGCATCAATTCTTCTGTGCTCAGCTTTTTTCACAGTCCAACTTTCACATCCATACATGACTACTGGAAAAGCCATAGCCTTGACTAGACAGTCCTTTGTTGGCAAAGTAATGTCTCTGCTTTTCAATATGCTATCTAGGTTGGTCATAACTTTCCTTCCAAGGTGTGAGCGTCTTTTAATTTCATGGCTGCAGTCACCATCTACAGTGATTTTGGAGCCCCCCAAAATAAAGTCTGACACTGTTTCCACTGTTTCCCCATCTATTTCCCATGAAGTGATGGGACCA
>SJYW01034769.1:89584-112924 GCA_006410735.1 Raphicerus campestris | reverse complement strand
GTCCCCTTCTCCTCCTGCCCCCAATCCCTCCCAGCATCAGAGTCTTTTCCAATGAGTCAACTCTTTGCATGAGGTGGCCAAAGTATTGGAGTTTCAGCTTTAGCATCATTCCTTCCAAAGAAATCCCAGGGCTGATCTTCAGGATGGACTGGTTGGATCTCCTTGCAGCCCAAGGGACTCTCAAGAGTCTTCTCCAACACCACAGTTCAAAAGCATCAATTCTTCTGTGCTCAGCTTTTTTCACAGTCCAACTCTCACATCCATACATGACTACTGGAAAAGCCATAGCCTTGACTAGACGGTCCTTTGTTGGCAAAGTAATGTCTCTGCTTTTGAACATGCTATCTAGGTTGGTCATAACTTTCCTTCCAAGGTGTGAGCGTCTTTTAATTTCATGGCTGCAGTCACCTTCTACAGTGATTTTGGAGCCCCCCAAAATAAAGTCTGACACTGTTTCCACTGTTTCCCCATCTATTTCCCATGAAGTGATGGGACCATATGCCATGATCTTTGTTTTCTGAAAGTTGAGCTTTAAGCCAACTTTTTCATTCTCCTCTTTCACTTTCATCAAGAGGCTTTTTAGCTCCTCTTCACTTTCTGCCATAAGGGTGGTGTCATCTGCATATCTGAGGTTATTGATATTTCTCCCGGCAATCTTGATTCCAGCTTGTGCTTCTTCCAGCCCAGTGTTTAGGCTTTTATTTATATATTTTTATATTTGACTCTGCTGGGTTTTATATTTGACTGTGCTGGGCACCCAGGCACATTTTTACAATTGGGATTCCAGCCCTCCCCCGGCTGGCTACGCTCCCCAGGTTCCCCACACCCCGAGGTTCCCCACAGCCCCCAGGTTTCCCCACAGGAAAGCTGTGTGTGGGCTTTCTCTAGCTGCAGCAAGCAGGGTCTACTCTTCATTGTGGTGCTCGGGCTTCTCATTGTGGTGGCTTCTCTTCATTTCCAAGCACTGGGCTCTAGGTAGGAAGACATATCCCTATCACCCACAGAGAATCAGATAATCCCTGAATAGGTCTGTTATATGTGGTTCCCCTTTTATCTTATTTCTAAGTTTTAGACCATCGTTACCCAACAGAAGTATATTGCAAAACACACTTAAATCACCGATGTAAATAACAATTTTCTAGTATTCATGTTAAACAGGTAAAAAGAGAAGATCCAATTCTTTTTTATATGATCTTTATAGTTAAAAAATACCTTACAGTGCATACATATTTAATCTTGAGAGTCTCTTGGACTGCAAGGAGATCCAACCAATCTATCCTAAAGGAGATCAGTCCTGGGTGTTCATTGGAAGGACTGATATTGAATCTGAAACTCCAATACTTTGGTCACCTGATGTGAAGAGTTGACTCACTGGAAAAGACCCTGATTCTGGGAAAGATTGAGGGCAGGAAGAGAAGGGGACGACAGGATGAGACGGTTGGATGGCATCACCCACTCAATGGACATGGGTTTGGGTGGACTCCGGGAGTTGGTGGTGGACAGGGAGGCGGTGATGGACAGGGAGGCCTGGAGTGCTGTGGTTCACGGGGTCGCAAAGAGTCGGACACGACTGAGCAACTGAACTGAACATATTTAATGTTATCGCAACAAAACAGTATCTCTTCTTATACAATATTCTGAACAGCAACAAAAAAATGAAAACCTAAATCCAGTCTTTTGAATCAAATCTGGGGCATCAAAATGCTTTTTCCTCATAGTCTTATANGCAACTGAACTGAACATATTTAATGTTATCGCAACAAAACAGTATCTCTTCTTATACAATATTCTGAACAGCAACAAAAAAATGAAAACCTAAATCCAGTCTTTTGAATCAAATCTGGGGCATCAAAATGCTTTTTCCTCATAGTCTTATATGCACACTATTTAATACATAATAGAAATTCTATTATACCAAATACAAGAGTGAACATTAAGTGTATTTGCTGTGTTCTCTGTTACCTGCGGCTGGCTTCCCAGGTGGCGCTGATGGTAAAGAGCTTGCCTGCCAATGCAGGAGACATAGAGACTCGGGTTCAATCCCTAGGTTGAGAAAAATTCCCTGGAGAAGGGCATGGCAACCCACTCCAATATACTTGCCTGGGAAATCCCATGGACAGAGGAGCCTGGCGGGCTACAGTCCATGGAGATCTCAAAGAGTCAGACCAGGACTGAGCGACCAACACCTTCACTTTTCATTATCATTTAAATATATAGTCAGTGTGAAAGTATTATTCATAAGATATTTTTGAGTGGTTGTACTAAGTCTTCGGAGTCCCATGCTTATGTTATCCTATGCTTATGTTACATTTCAGTTCCCACTAGCCACGTTTTAAGTGCTCAATATCTAAAGCTTTAGAGCTTTGTATAAATGAAGATATATTGTGTATCCTTTTGGGGGTAAGGCTTCTTTCACTCAGTGAAATATGGTATTGTCACGGTTTGTTTATTCATTCTTCTATTGCTGGACAACTGTTTCCAGTTTGGGGCTATTGTGTATAAAGCTGGTGTCAGTGTTCTTGTATATTTGTTTTTACGAACACAGGCTTTCGTTTCTCTGGCATAAATATTGAATAGAATTGCTGTGTCAAAGGATGGGGGTATATTAAGTTTAATAAGAAACTAGCAGACCCTTTTCAAAATCGGCTATCCCCCCACTGCGATGGAAATGTGGAGTCTTAACCATTGGACTGCCAGAAAGCGAAAGTGAAAGTCTCTCAGTTGTGTCTGACTCTTTGCAACCCTATGGACTATACAGTCAGTCTATAGAGTTCTCCAGGCCAGAATACTTTCCCTTCTCCAGGGGATCTTCCCAACCCAGGGGTCAAACCCAAGTCTCCCTATTGCAGACGGATTCTTTACCAGCTGAGCCACCAGGGAAGCCCTAGTCCCTAATCATTCTGAGTAACTTTTCACTAGTGTGGTATCTAAGAGGATAATGGGAAGAGATTCGTGGAGCATTGAGAAGAAATAAAATAGGACAGCATGCAAGTATATGGGACCAGGAAAGTCTAAGCTGATTTCTAGGCAGAATTAAGGGCCCACTGAAGGTTATATATCACAGATTAAAAGTCAGAATTTTCAACAGGGTCAAGTGATTTTCTTCTAGTTTGAGACGAAGGTAAAAATGGAGTTGGTCTTATGGTTGTCNTTTGAGTTTATTTTTGTGTATGGTGTTAAAAAGTGTTCTAATTTCATTCTTTTACAAGTGGTTGACCAGTTTTCCCAGTATCACTTTTTAAAAAAAATTTTTTTATTCAATACTTTATTCTATTTTACAATACTGTGTTGCTTTTGCCATACATTGACATGAATCAGCCACAGGTGTACCCGATCTCCCAACGCCAAAGCCCCCTCCCACCTCCCACTCCACACCATCTCCCCGGATCATACTGTACACCAGCCCCAAGCATCCTGTATCCTGTATTGAACATAGACTGGCGCTTCATCTCTTATATGATAGTATACATGATTCAGTGCCATTCTCCCAAATCATCCCACCCTCTCCCTCTACCTCAGAAGCCAAAAGTCCATTCTATACCTCTGTGTCTATTCTATTGTCTCACTTACAGGGTCATCATTACTATCTTTCTAAATTCCATATATATGTGTCAGTATACTGTATTGGTGTTTTTCTTTCTGGCTAACTTCACTCTGTATAATCGGCTCCAGTTTCATCCATCTCATTAGAACTGAACCAAATTTATTCTTTTTAAAGGCTGAGTAATACTCCATTGTGTATATGTACCATAGCTTTCTTATCCTTTCATCTGCTGATGGACATCTAGGTTGTTTCCATGTCCAGTATCACTTTTTAAAGAGATTGTCTTTTCTCCATTGTATAGTCTTGCTTCCTTTGTAAAAGGTAAGGTGTCCATAGGTGTGTGGATTTATCTCTGGGCTTTCTATTTGGTTCCATTGATCTATATTTCTGTCTTTGTGCCAGTAGAATACTGTCTTAATGACTGTGGCTTTGTAGTAGAGCCTGAAGTCAGGCAGATTGATTCCTCCAGTTTCATTCGTCTTTCTCAAGATTGCTTTGGCTATTCGAGGTTTTCTGTATTTCCATACAACTTGTGAAATTATTTGTTCTTGGTTCGGTTCGGTTCAGTTCAGTCACTCAGTCGTGTCCAACTCTTTGCAACCCCGTGAATCACAGCACGCCAGGCCTCCCTGTCCATTACCACATCACCGTCTCCCGGAGTTCACTCAGACTCAGGTTCATCGAGTTAGTGATGCCATCCAGCCATCTCATCCTCAGTCGTCCCCTTCTCCTCCTGCCCCCAATTCTTCCCAGCATCAGAATCTTTTCCAATGAGTCAACTCTTCGCATGAGGTGGCCAAAGTACTGGAGTTTCAGCTTTAGCATCATTCCTTCCAAAGAAATCCCAGGGNAATCTTTTCCAATGAGTCAACTCTTCGCATGAGGTGGCCAAAGTACTGGAGTTTCAGCTTTAGCATCAGTCCTTCCAATGAACACCCAGGACTGATCTCCTTCAGAATGGACTGGTTGGATCTCCTTGCAGTCCAAGAGACTCTCAAAAGTCTTCTCCAACACCATAGTTCAAAAGCATCAATTCTTTGGCGCTGAGCTTTATTCATAGTCCAACTCTCACATCCATACATGACTACTGGAAAAACCATAGCCTTGACTAGATGGACCTTTTTTGGCAAAGTAATATCTCTCCTTTTGAATATGCTATCTAGGTTGGTCATAACTTTCCTTCCAAGGAGTAAGCGTCTTTTAATTTCATGGCTGCAATCACCATCTGCAGTGATTTGGGAGCCCCCCAAAATAAAGTCTGACACTGTTTCCACTGTTTCCCCATCTATTTGCCATGAAGTAATGGGACCAGATGCCGTGATCTTCGTTTTCTGAATGTTGAGCTTTAAGCCAACTTTTTCACTCTTGTCTTTCACTTTCATCACTTTCATTGTTTAACATATTTATATTTAATACTTGCCATGGGTAAGGCATCATGCTGAGCGGTGTGGATATAGCTTTGAACAAGAAGTCACGGTTTATCTGAAAAAGAATATAGATATCGATACGTATGTATCTGAATCGCATCGCTGCACACTTGAAACTATCACAACATTGTAAATCGACTATGCTTCAGTTAAAAAAAAGAATGCCAGAATGAATCCAAGCATGCATACTTAACATCTATGTGCATGTATGTGCTCGGCTGCTCTGTTGTATCTGACTCTCTGCAACCCCATGGACGTAGCCCACCAAGCTCCTCTGTCCATGGGATTTTTTTCTTTAGCAAGAATACTGGAGCAGGTTGCCATTTCTTCCTTCAGGGGATCTTCCTGACCCAGGGATCAAACCCGCATCTCCTGCATTGGCAGGTAGATTCTTTACCACAGAGCCACCTGGGAAGCCCACTTTATATATATATTAAGGGGAATTCCCTGGCTGTCCAGTGGTTAGGGCACCACATTCTCACTGCTGGCATCCAGGGTTCAATCCCTAGTCAGGGAACTAGCTACCAAGAAAAAGTCACGATTCCTGCCCCTGTGAGGTGGAATATGGTTGAGTGGTTAAGAGCTTGGATTCTGGAACCACACTGCTTGTGTTCAAATCTTGGTCCTGCCAACTAACATCAGGACCACTTGGGCAAGTTATTCAACTTCCCTGTGCCTCAGTTTCTCCAACTTTAAAAGAAAAGCAATCTAGAAGTAAGGAAATACTCAAAGAATGATGGGGATGTCAGAAGGACACAGGAAGACATCTCAGAGAGGCTTCTTATAACCAAATCTGGAACAAACTGAACATCAGATTAAATAAAGATAGTAAAGGATTATCAGGCTTCCCTGGTGGCGTAGTGGTAAAGAATCCACCTGCCAATGCAGGAGACTTGAGGTTGATCCCTGGGTTGGGAAGTTTCCCCTGGAATAGGAAATGGCAACCCACTCCAGTATTCTTGGCTGGGAAATCCCATGGACAGAGGAGCCTGGCAGGTTCCAGTCCATGGGATCGCAAAAGAGTTGGACACAATTTAGCCACTAAACAACAGCAAGAAAAGGATTATAATCCATTAAATGAACAAGAATTCATGACTACAGACTGATTTAAAATAAAAAGGAGCAAAAGCACATTCTTAGAGTTACAAATTAAAGAATGATGTAGAAGAATAATTATCATTGTAAAGGTCACCATTTGACAACCTTTATGACAATTCAAGCAAGAGTCAACCATAGATACTGTGATATTGTGATTTATAATAAGAAACCTGTACTTGTCTTCATCCTGGTTTCTGACACAGAGCTTCTAAAACGCTTGGAAATTCCTAAGTGATAAGAGTGGTAAAAGAGTCTTGATATTTATAACGAACCCCTTTCAACCACACCTGAGTTTATCCTTACGAGGTGACTTTTGGAAGGATGGGGGCTGGTTACCGGGGGAATCAACCATGTAATTAGAGAGGTTGGAATTTTCAGGCCCTCCCAACCCCCACCTCCCAGCAAGAGAGAGAGGCTGGAGGTTGAAATCAATCAGCAGTGGCCAATGATTTAATCAATCATGTCTAGGTAATGAAGCCTCCGCCCAAAACCCCAAAAGCCTCCACCAAAACCCCCCAAAAGATAGGGTTCCGAGAGCTTCTGGGCGATGAATTGTAGAGGTGCTAGGAGGATGGAGTGTCTGGAACTTCCCCGCCCCTTCCTGGTATCTTGCCTTGTGCATCTCCTCCTTCTGGCTGTTTCTGAGTAACATCTTTTAGTAATAAACCAGTAATCCAGTAAGTAAAATGTCTTTCTGAGTTCTTTACTAAAAAAATATTTTTTTAAGTTGATTATGTTGTATTTTCATTTTATTCAGTTCAAGACATTATCTTCCCNTGAGTAACATCTTTTTGTAATAAACCAGTAATCCAGTAAGTAAAATGTCTTTCTGAGTTCTTTACTAAAAAAATATTTTTTTAAGTTGATTATGTTGTATTTTCATTTTATTCAGTTCAAGACATTATCTCCCCCTCCCCCTTCTTCTATTTTGGCAACACAGCATGCAGGATTTTTGTTCCCCAGCCAGGGATCAAACTCAGACTCCCTGCATTGGGAGAGAGCAGTCTTAACCACTGGACCACCAGGGAAGTCCCTCTCTGAGTTCCTTGAGTTGCTCGAGCAAATTAACCAACACCAAGGAGAGGGTTGTGGGAACCTCTGAGCTATAGCCCATCAGTCAGAAGCACAGGTGACAACCTGGACTTGTGATTGACATCTGTAGTTGGTGGCAAGAGGCCTGGACTGAGCTTTTAACCTGTGGAATCCGATGCTATCTCTCAGTAGATAGTGTCAGAATTGAGTTACTTGCTTGTAGTGTTGGAAAAAAAATACATGTTTAAACTAGTGGATTTAACCCTCCACTCTGTTAAAGTCTGTTAAAGTCCCACTATTGGTGGGACTCTAAATTGGTACTGCCACTGTGGAGAACAGTATGGAGGTTTCTTTCAGTTCAGTTCAGTTCAGTTGCTCAGTCGTGTCCGACTCTTTGTGACCCCAGGAATCGCAGCACACCAGGCCTCCCTGTCCATCGAATCCGTGATGCCATCCAGCCATCTCATCCTCGGTCGTCCCCTTCTCCTCCTGCCCCCATTCCCTCCCAGCATCAGAGTCTTTTCCAATGAGTCAACTCTTCGCATGAGGTGGCCAGAGTTCTGGAGTTTCAGCTTTAGCATCATTCCTTCCAAAGAAATCCCAGGGCTGATCTCCTTTAGAATGGACTGGTTGGATCTCCTTGCAGTCCAAGGGACTCTCAAGAGTCTTCTCCAACACCACAGTTCAAAAGCATCAATTCTTCGGTGCTCAGCCTTCTTCACAGTCCAACTCTCACATCCATACATGACCACAGGAAAAACCATAGCCTTGACTAGATGTACCTTAGTCGAAGAACTAAAAATAGAACCATCATATAACCCAGCAATCTCACTCCTGGGCATATATCCGGAAAAAATAATAATTCAAAAAGATATATGCACCCCAATATTCACTGGGTTTATTTACAATAGCCAGAATATGATATCATATGATATTTGTCTTTCTCTGACTTACTTCACTTTAATACGATAATTTCTAGCTCCATCCATGCTGCTGCAAATGGCATTATTTCATTATTTTTATGGCTGAGTAATATTCCATTATATATATATATATGTACATTTGTATATATATGTGTTACAGATGCAAACACTGAGGTACAGACAAGGTTAAGTGCTTCCTCAAAGTTTCCCAGAACAGAGATTTGGACCCAGGGAGTCTGCCCTCAGACGGTGCCCCTTAAAAACTAGTTCACACGTTAGGTTTGGGGGGACGCAAATGGGAAAGCCCTGCCCTAACTTCTGCATCTTGCCATTTAGTGCTATGCTGTTCAATAGGTAGCCACCAGCCACATGTGCTACATACATCTCACTTTTTTTTGGTTTCCACTTCCTGTTCTTTTAAAGCTTTATTTTGGCTGTGCTAGGTCTTCACTGCGGCCAGTAGGCTTTCTCTAGTTGTGGTTGAGCAGGAGTTACTCTCTAGCCCCTGTGCTCCACCTTCTGATAGCGGCAGCTTCTCCTGTTGCAGAGCACGGGGTCCATAGTTGCGACACTTGGGCTTAGCTCTGGAGAGGCATGTGGGATCTTCCTGGACCAGGGATCGAACCCGTGACCCACAAATTGGCAGGCAGATTCAGGGAAGTCCTGTCCCTACATTTAACTTTAAATCATTAAAATTAAATAAAAAACGTAAATTCAATTTCTCGGTGCTCTTTGAGCACTGCAGCCGTTATATGGACAGTTTCAGACATAAAACTTCCCATTATTACAGCTGTCAATGGACATAAGCAATAAACAAACTGTTAATAGGAATAGAAAATTTTGAGTTTTTGTTTGAGCCAAACAGAGCAATAGCCCAGGAGACACAGATTCAAGAAGCACTTGAATTGTGTTCCGCTAGACTACAAAAAGAGGGAGGCTTATAAAAGCAAAAACCACAAAATTACATAAATTGTTTGTCAAGAGTCAGGACTGGAGCTGGTGAGAAGTAAGGGTGCTGTTTAAGCAAGGACTGGTTGGGATCCAAAGTGGGTTGCTTAGTTACAACGGGAGTTCTTGAGACCATAAGGTTGCAGCTGGCAGCTGCTAGCGGATATTGTTTTGAAAATGGCTGGTGGTATCCTCAAATCCGGTACAGTTCAGAAAACGCAAGTTCTCAAGTGATGCAGGAATGTGTCTGAAACCACATCCGCAGTGGCCACTCAGCTCCATTTTGAATGACTGAACCACAGTTACCCCATTTGAATTTTTAAATGCATTTTCTTTCATGGTTAAAGCAGATGAACTTCTGAGATGCCACAAAACTTGCTGTTCTAATTAGCATAAAATTTAAGTTAGCTTGGGAATTCCCTGGTGGTCCAGTGGTTAGGACTCTGCGCTTTCACTGCTGAGGGTCTGGGTTCGATACCTGGTGGGGAAACTAAGATCTCACATGTTGAGCAGCGAGGCCAAAAAAGGAGAAAGTTTGTTAGCTCATATATAAGCCAGAATGAGTTCCTGGAATCTTAATATGTGAAAATTTCTTCCATCACAGCACTGGACCCTAGTGGATAAGGTGGAAAAGGTGTATAACTTCAATCCCCATGGCAGAGGTGATGTTGATGAGCACTGGGGCCCGGTTAGATGGTGTGTCAGCAACAGACCGGGGAAAAATTTAGCCAGCTGGACATTTCCTCTCCTCACTCTTAGCTTTAATCTTTATTTTATTTTTTTTTTTGCAAGCTTTTCATCTGCCCCCATACGCCTGTTATTTTTTCCTACTCTCCACCCTCCCACTGACATGTCTATCATCAGCATAAATTCAGTGATTAGTCTATTGTAATCCTAATTGCTTTGATCCATATCATGATGACTTTCCAGTGGGCTGAATCAGAATTATTTTTGTGCTAGAATCGTGTCTCTCCTTGGTTTGCTTTAGGTTGCGTGTATGCTAAGTTGCTTCATTTGTGTCCATCTCTGTGTGACCTTAGCATCCTCTGCTCATGGAATTCTCCAGGCAAGAATACTGAAGTGGGTTGCCATGCCCTTTCCAGGGGATCTTCCTGACCCCGGGATCAAACTCAGGTGTCCTGCTTGGCAGGTCGGTTCTTTACCACTAGCGAAAGCTGGGAAGCCTTTCTTTAGATTAGGTAAAGGAAGAAGATGAATGTGGAGTTTGAGGTGGAGAGATCTAGTTTGTTTTCTATATTTATTACCTATGTGGATTTGGGCAGGTGACTTTACCTCTGTGAGCCACTGTGCCTCATTTTGTAAAATGAAGATCATCACATGTCCTTCCTAGGGGTTAAAGTGAAAGTCGCTCAGTCATGTCTGGCTCTTTACAGTCCATGGAATTCTCCACGCTAGAATACTGGAGTGGGTAGCCTTTCCCTTCTCCAGGGAAACTTCCCAACCCAGGTCTCCCTCACTGCAGGTGGACTCTTTACCAGTTGAGCCACAGGGGAAGCCCAAGAATACTGGAGTGGGTAGCCTATCCCTTCTCCAGTGGATCTTTCTGACCCAGGAATCAAACCGGGGTCTTCTGCATTGCAGGCAGATTCTTTATCAACTGAGCTATCAGGGAAGCCCTCTTAGGGTTAGCATGAAAATAGTGATGATTAGGCCTGTAACAGCCCTAGGTGGGTAGAACATTTAATGACTGGTAGCTGCTGTCATTTGCAGACACTTTGCTTACTGAGTTCTGCACTTGTAATTCTTCAGGGCAATAATTACATCATGTCGCACAGAATGCCACATTCAGAAGCAAGATCTGGGGTTTCAAGCCCCTGGATTAGAAATCTACAAGGTGGGACTTCCTTGGTGGTGGTTAAGACTTGGAGCTTCCACTGCAAGGGGTGGAGGTTCGATCCCTGACTGGGGAAGTTCCACATGCCAGAAAAAAACAAACAAAAACAAAAAAGAAATTTATAAGGTGGGAGTTTACAAATGCCATCAGCAATCATGGCCATGGATTGAAACCCAAGTTGGAGTTGGAGTTTATGGGCTTTATTTACTTAGTACCTTATTAGTTTATATGAAAAATCTGACAATGTCACTTCAATGAATGAAAAAAAGTGAAAGTGAGAGATGCTCAGTCATGTCTTAGTGAGCCCATGGATTGTAGCCTGCCAGGCTTCTCTGTCCCTGGGATTTCCCAGGCAAGAATGCTGGAGTGGGTTGCCATTTCCTTCTCCAGGGGATCTTCCTGACCTAGGGATCCAACCTGGGTCTCTTGCATTATAGGCAGGTTTTTGTTTTTTGTTTTACTATCTGAGCCACCAGGGAAGCCCATGACTTCAGTAAAAACACACTTAAATGTCGTTGTTAGGAAAAAATCTGATAGGATGTACTCCAGCATATATTAAAGAAAATCCAGAATATCCCAGTCCCTGCTTTTGAAAAAAAACAATCATCAAGTCCTTGCAAGGCAATCTCTAGATTTCACCCTGTCCAACAGAACCTCCAGTGACCATGGAAATGGTCTGTTGTGCACTGTGCTAACAATAAGCTCATGAGTGCATGTTTAAAGGTGGTGAGTGAGAGCCATCAAAGTTTTAATTTTGTTTAATGTGAATTAAATTTAACCAGCCGCTTGTGGCTTGTGACTACTTTGTTGGACAGCAGAGCTCTCGTCCAACAGCCTGAGTACTGGTAAAAGGAGGAGGCTTGTTCCTGTAACCGGGTTGGGTGAGCAAACAGTGGTTCCTGGTTCGGGATCTAAGCATTGACATCGTTTCTCTCTGATGATGCAAGTCTGTTCTTGAGAACTAGTCTCTGCTTTCAGAATCAGCCTGGCCATGAACTGGCCATTTAGTTTCTCTGAGCCTTGGTTACCCAATCTGTCAAATGAGGGATAATCATATTCCTTTTGCAAGGCCTTTGTGAAGGCAGCCTAAAATTCTAAGCCAGCCCCACCTTTTCTTGGCTGCGTGACCCTGGGCGCATTACTTAACCTTTTTCGGCTTTAGTATCATTACNAATGAGGGATAATCATATTCCTTTTGCAAGGCCTTTTGTGAAGGCAGCCTAAAATTCTAAGCCAGCCCCACCTTTTCTTGGCTGCGTGACCCTGGGCACATTACTTAACCTTTTTCGGCTTTAGTATCATTAAGATGGGAGTGAATGTTACCTTCCTCCTAAGATTATTGTGAGGATTAAGCAGTATTTGTCAAGTACTCAGAGCAGCGCCCAGGGCGTGATACAACCTATATATGTATTTGCTCTTATATTAATAATATGCTTGTGGACAAAATTTGTAGGTCAGGAAATCAATTTAGTCTCCACCAGTGCTTTTGGAGTCTGTTTCTTTTCTGTGTGTCTTAGAATTTCTTTTTCCTGGGTTATAGTAACCATTTATAAAACCACATTTGATATTACCTTTTTAAAAAACTGAAATTGATATACAACATTTCAGGTGCACATTCTGGTTTTCAGATTATTTTCTATTATAGGTTTTTACAAGATAGTGAACATAATTCCCTATGCTATACAGTAGGTCCTTGTTGTTTATATTTTATATATAATAGTGTATATCTGTTAATCCCAAATTCCCAATTTATCCCTCCCCCCTTTCCCCTTTGGTAACTGTAAGTTTGTTTCCTGTGTCTGTGTGTCTGTTTCTCTTTTATAAATTTATCTGTATTCGTTTTTAGATTCCACATATAAGTGATATCATATAATATTTGTCTTTGGCTTACTTCACTTAATATGATAATCCATTCACTATTATATTAAAAAATTATTTTATTAAAGTATATTTGATTTCTGTTATGATCTTTTTGAGCAAGTCTAAGCTTTGTTTCATGATGTGTTTATTTTAGTTTCACAAATATGTTTTGTACTGTTTTTTGTGTCAAATACATTTCTTACCCCAATGTGTTCAAACAAATTTCAAAAGCAAGCTTTAATATTTTTAAATTGGAAAGATCTCAAAGTTGCTGAAAAGTTGCACGTACGGTACAAAGAAATTTTTTTTCCTAAACCATATAAAAATGAGTTGCCAAACTTATGCTCCAACACTTACAGATATTTAATGTATTTCCTACACACAGGATCATCTCTTACATAAAGTATAACCTCAGAAATAAAAATGTATTAGCAGTGATGAATTACTACCATCTAATCTTCATGCTGGGACTTCCCAAGTGGCTCAATAGTAAAGAACCTCCTCCTTCCAACGCAGGACACATAAGAGTGAAGTTTCAACTCCTGGGTCAGGAAAATCCCCTGGAGAAGGAAATGGCAACCCACTCCAGTACTCTTGCCTGGAAAATCCCATGGACAGAGGAGTCTGGTGGGCTACAGTCCACGGGGTCACAAAGAGTCAACACGACTGAGACTAATTTTCATGCTCCGTTCAAGTGTCACCCGTTGTCCCAGTAACGGTGTTTCCAGCAGGGGTTCCATTCTGGGCTCTCGCATTGCATTTTGCCCCGTCTCTTTTGCTTCCTTTAGTCTGGAAAATTTTTTCATTCTTTCCTTGACCACTGTGACTCTTGTGAACATTACAAGGCCAGTTTTGGCTAGGATGCCCATGAATGTGTTTGTCTCTTATCTTCTCCTGATCAGATTCTAGTCATGCTTCTGGCAGGAGGGTCACAGAAGTGATGTTAGGATCTTACAGCCATCAGGATGTTGATGCTAAGGTGGAGTCTTTCAGCCTTCCCCACTGTTAAGTTACTCTTTTCCTCTTCGTGATTAATGTGTTTTCTGGGAAGATCTTTTGGAGTCATGTAAATACCCTGTTCCTCGTCAAAACTCTCGATTTATTCATTTATTTAGTCATATCAGGATAAACTCATAGCATCAAAGGACTGTAATCTATTAAAATCACTGTTTATTTTGATGTTCCAGTTGTTTCCAATTTGACCTGCCCTTTCCAGCTGGTTCCAGGTCATTTGGCCTGTTCCCCTCATCCTGTTTTCTTTTTTTTTCGTTTTAGAAGCTAAGTGATTTAAAAACAATTTTTTTTTTATTGGACTGGAGTTGATTTACATTGCTGTGTTAATTCAGTAGTACAGCAAAATGAGTCAGCTATATACACACACATATGCGTGTATACATTTACTAATATATATACATATATATTGGGCTTCCCTGGTGGCTCAGTGGTAAAGAATCCACCTGCAGTGCAGGAGATGCAAGGGGTGCTGGTTCGATCCCTGGGTTGGGAAGATACCCTGGAGGAGGGCATGGCAACACACTTCAGTATTCTTGCCTGAAAAATCCCATGGACAGAGGAGCCTGGTGGGTTACAGTCCATGGGGTCCCAAAGAGTCAGACATGACTGAAGCGACAGAGCATGCACATACATATATGTATATATACACGTTTATATGTATATATTTACATATGTTAATAACTGTATGCCTATAGATCCCCTGGAGGTGGGAAAGTCTCCCTACTCCAGTATTCTGGCCTGGAGAATTCCTTGGACTGTATAGTCCATGGGGTCACAAAGAGTCGGACACGACTGAGTGATTTTCACTTCACACATGCCTATGTATACACACACACACACACTTTTTTAGAATCTTTTCCCATATAGGCCACTACAGAGTACTGAGTAGGGTTCCCTGTGCTAAGCAGTAGGTCCTTGCTAGTTATCTATTTTGTGTATCCCATCATTCTTTACACATTATTTTGCTTCCTGGCACAGCAGGGCATGTCAACCCACTCCAGTATTCTTGCATGGAAAATCTCATGGACACAAGAGCCTGGAAGGTTACAGTCTATGGGGTAGCAAGAGTCGGACACGACTGAGCGACTAAGCACACACACACAGCACAGCAATATAGGCTGGCCTTATATTCGCTCTGTCCCAGTTCTAGAAGTAGTCTCTATCCCGAGAAGCCCTGATCTGTTTCACTGGAGAGTGACATTTAGAAACCAAGAGTCTGAAGTTACATGTGGTCATTGCTATTGGCTCTTACTGCACCCAGGCTCTCTCAGTGGGCAGAGGTAGGGAGAGAGAGAGAGAGAGTGTGTGTGTGTGTGTGTGTGTGTGTGTGTAGATATAGGTTAAGGAGACATTCTTACATGAACAATTTAAAGAGATAGAGGAAAGCAACAGAATGGGAGAGACTAGACGTCTCAAGAAAATTGGAGATATCAAGGGAAACTTTCATGTAAGAATGGGCATGATAAAGGAAAAAAAAAATGGTAAGGACCTAATAGATGAGATTAAGAAGAGGTGAAAAGAATACAAAGAACTATACAAAAACTATTGATGACCTAGATAACCACAATGGTATGGTCACTCATCTAGAGCCAGACATCCTGGAGTGTGAAGTCAAGTGAGTCTGAGGGAGCATTACTATAAACAAAGCTAGTGGAGATGACGGAATTTCAGTTGAGCTATTTAAAATCCTAAATGATAATGCTGTTAAAGTGCTGCAGTCAATATGTTAGCAAATTTGGAAAACTCAGCAGTGGCCACACAACTGGAAAAGGTCAGTTTTTGTTCTAGTCCCAAAGAAGGGCAATGCCAAATTATGTTCAAACGACTGTACAATTGTGCTTATTTCACATGGTAGCAAGGTTATGCTCAAAATCCTTCAAGCTAGGCTTCAGCAGTACATGAACCAAGAACTTCCAAGTATCATGCTGGATTTAGAAAATGCAGAGGAACCAGAGATTTACATCTATATTTTTTTAAAAAATTTAAACTTAAAACATACCAATATGGGTTTCTTTATTCAATCTTTGATGAGGAGCCTAGGCTTTTCTTTTAAAAAATTTTTATTGAAATACAATTAATTTACAATGTTGTGATAGTTTCAGGTGTACAGCAAAGTGATTCATATACGTGTGTTTGTATATATAAACAAATATATATATATCTCCTTTTCTAACTATAGGTTATTACAAGATATTGAATATAGTTCCCTGTGATTTACAGTAGGTCCTTATGGGTTATCTACTCCATATATAATAGTGTGTATATTTTAATCTCAAACTCCCAATTTATCCCTTCCCCTCCCCTACTTTCCCCTTTGATAGCCATATGTTTGTTGTGTATGTCTGCGAGTCTATTTCTGTTTGGCAAATAAGTTTATTCGTCTCATTGTTTAAGATTTCACATATAAATGATAACATATAATATTTGTCTTTCTCTGTCTGCCTTGCTTCACTCAGTATGGTAATCTCTAGGGCCATCCATGTTGCTGAAAATGGCATTACTTCATTCTTTTTCATGGTTGAGTAATATTCTACCTGTATTCATTTCTACATCTGTCTTTCTATATTAAAAGTCATGAGTTTACACTATCTCCAATTCCACCCCAGCACTATGGGGCTCATTCTGGGTTTCTCCCTTTGTATCATTGTAGCTCACTTTTCTGGCAGTGAAAACACTGGCCCCTGGTGCCCTTGATATATTTACCTATTTGCTGGATCCTCCTGAGAGTAAGCAGCCCCTTATGGCTGCTCCTCTGGGCCCCGGGGTGGATTCCCTATTCCATTTGAGGCCTGATACTCTATTCCTAGCTACTTCAACCCCTCTTCCAGACAACTAACTTGTTTGTGCTGAGGAAGGGAAAGGAAAAGAAGAGATCAATGTGTTTAAAATAGAACAGGGACTTCCCTGATGATCCAGTGGCTAGGACTCTGCACTCCCAATGGAGACGTCCTGGGTTTGATCCCTGGTCAGGGAACTAGTTCCTACAGGCTGCAACTAAGAGTTTGCATGCCCCAACTAAAGATCCTATGTGCTGCAATGAAGACCCAGAGCAGCTAAATAAATATTTTTAAAAACTTCCTTCCCTTATAAAATAAATAGATTATTGTTTTACTCTTCCAGCTTCTACTTAGAAGCCCCTAGCTGTTCTTTCCTTTCCATTTCTGTTTCTTGTTATTAATACTGGGTTCTGCGTAAGTTAAGT
Source organism: Raphicerus campestris (assembly GCA_006410735.1). Lineage (NCBI taxonomy): Eukaryota > Metazoa > Chordata > Mammalia > Artiodactyla > Bovidae > Raphicerus > Raphicerus campestris. The sequence continues at coordinate 96,021 of SJYW01034769.1, read as the reverse complement.
GTTCTTTTACTGAACTGGACATATCTTAAAAATCTTTTTAGTGTGATGTTCACTGCAACAGAAGTCAGAGAAAAAAAGAAAAGGAGGTGAAAGAGGAAGATGAAGAGCAGCAGAATCTAGTTACATAAAAAACAACAATACAACCTGTGTGTGTGTGTGTGTGTGTGTGTGCCGTGCATGTGCGCACTCATGCCCTACTCTTTGAAACCCCATGGGCTGCAGCCCACCAGGCTTCTCTGGCCCTGGGATTTTCCAGGCAAGAATACTGGAGTGGGTGGCCATTTCCTTCTCCAGGGAATGTTTCTGACCAAGGGATCAAAGCCATGTCTCCTGCATTGGCAGGCAGACTCTTTACCACTGAGCCACCTGAGAAGCCCCGACATAATCTCATCCCTGTATTTTCCCCAAGGTTGGACCTTTGCGGTCCCTGTTTGTGCTTGAGAAATGGATTTCAACATCAGGCAGGGCTTTTTGGGGATGAGGCGGGTGTGACAGGGGACAGAGGGAGAGACTGGCTGAACTGGTCTTGCTGGTTTCTCTTCTTCCCAAGTTTGTGTTTTTAAGGAAGGGCTCATTTAATTTCAGTTACATAAATAATACACGAATACCTCCTCACTGTAAAAACATTCAAACAGTATACAGAGAGAGCAAAAAGCCCTTTTGAGAAATGGGCAGTCAACCAGTGACAGACGAGGAATTTGGAAGGCAATTGGAAATATTTTTCAAAATGGCGAATGCACATCACTTTTGACTTGGCAGTTTTCCTCCTAGGAATTTATCTTACAGGCATGGATCATACAGCCAGCACGAGGTCTGCCCAAGTCATATTAATTACAGCAATGTCTGAGGTGGCAAAAACTAGGAACCTCCTAAGTGTCTATTAAGAGGGAGCTGGCTAAGTTAATTATGATACATTCAGACCGTTTGATGGTGAAGGCAATGGCACCCCACTCCAGAACTCTTGCCTGGAAAATCCCATGGATGGGGGAGCCTAGTGGGCTGCAATCCATGGGGTCACTAAGAATCGGACGCGACTGAGCAACTCTACTTTCACTTTTCACTTTCATGCATTGGAGAAGGAAATGGCAACCCACTCCAGTGTTCTTGCCTGGAGAATCCCAGGAATGGGGGAGCCTGGTGGGCTGCCGTCTATGGGGTCGCACAGAGTTGGACACGACTGAAGCAACTTAGCAGCAGCAGCAGCAGACCGTTTGATGCTCTAAGGGCATTTGAAAACAAACAAACAAACAAACATGAGGCACATATAGAGTTTTGTAAGAAATTAAAACTGTGCATAGAATAATAACGCAAATATTCAAATAGAGTCCGTGGCTAAAGGGGGAAAAAGAAAACATCACAAGGCACATCTTATCTATCAGTCTGGAGAAACCTNATGAGGCACATATAGAGTTTTGTAAGAAATTAAAACTGTGCATAGAATAATAACGCAAATATTCAAATAGAGTCCGTGGCTAAAGGGGGAAAAAGAAAACATCACAAGGCACATCTTATCTATCAGTCTGGAGAAACCTTGAAGATACTCTCAAGTTAAAAATTAAAGTAAGATGCAGAATTGTGTGCCACCATGGTGTTAAATGGTGGTGCAGTGGTAAACAATCCACCCGCTAATGCAAGAGACTGTGGTTAGATCCTGGGTCAGGAAGATTCCCTGGAGGAAGAAATGGCAACCTAGTCCAGTATTCTTGCCTGGAAAATCCCATAAACAGCGGAGCCTGACGGGCTACATGGGAGTCACAAAGATTCAGGCACGACTGAGCTCACACGCATTGTGTTAAAAAAGAGATCTATGTGTAAACACTTGTATATGCCTAAAACCCTTCAGGAAATTCACACAAGGCAATAACTAGCTTTGACTTGGAAAGAAATTGGGTGGCCATAGAATGGGCGTGGGAGGAGATTTTCCCATCCTTCCTGATGCATCCTTTCTATNTTCCCTGACCAGGGATCGAACCTGAGTCTTAGCCACTGGCCCACCAGGGAGGTCCTTGCATTATCTGATTTGAGGTTTTTAATCTAAATATATTAATTTAGATCTATTTATCAATCAATTATACATGGGCTATGTTTCTCTGAATTTTTGTCTTTAGCTCAGTGAAGACTTGCTTTGTAAATAAAGGTGCAGATGAGGGATTCATGCATACTAAGATCTTTGGAGTCATTTTGAAATCTTTCCTCTTAGTTCTTGTGTAAGCTTTGAGCTCTGCAAACCCACATTCCTTAAGCCACTTAATCATCCCAGCAGTTCCCTATAGCCAGATTATGGTTACCTCCATTTGGGAAATGACAACCCACTCCAGGACTCTTGCCTAGAAAATCCCATGGACTGAGGAGCCTGGTAGGCTACAGTCTATGGGGTCACTAAGAGTCGGACACGACTGAGCGACATCACTTCACTTCACTTCTTCCATTTGACGAGTGAAGAATNCCTAGAAAATCCCATGGACTGAGGAGCCTGGTAGGCTACAGTCTATGGGGTCACTAAGAGTCGGACACGACTGAGCGACATCACTTCACTTCACTTCTTCCATTTGACGAGTGAAGAATATTGAGTGGTTTCCACAAGTAAGTTTCCCAGAACTTTTGCTGCTTGTAAAAATGATTGGACCCAGATGATTCTAGAACTTCCCTGTTGCTGTTTTTTTTTTTTTTAAAGCGAGGCTCACTGGGCTGTCACCCTCAGAATGGAGACAGCTGTCTGGGCACAGAGGCCTGACCGGGATGCAGGCACACTCCCATCTCTCTGGCAACAGCATGTGGAACGGAGGGGCTGGTCTCTTCCGCAGCGGTCGTTCTTACGGGGACTGCGGGTGTGGGTTTTTCCTGACTCTTGATCTGGAGTAGCCCCCCTATTCTCAGGGCTCACAGGCTTTGAGAAAGTCAAGTCTGGAATCACAGCAATCCTTTCACAGCTAATCTGGCAAGCCCAAGCCCAGTCTTTCACATTTGGAAGCTGCATCATGCATTTGGCCTTTCCAAGGGGCCCTAGTGGGAAAGAGCCCGGCTGCCAGTGCGGGAGACACGAGACTTGGGTTTGATCCCTGGGTCAGGAAGATCCCCTGGAGGAGGGCATGGCAACCCACACCACTCTTCTTGCCTAGAGAATCCCATGGACAGAGGAGCCTGGCGGGCTGCAGTTCATAGGGTTGCAAAGAGTCAGACAGGACTGAAGCGACGTAGCACACAGCACACATCCTGCATTTGGAGTATTAATTATTTTCCCTATGTGTTACCAATCAGAACTCAAATTTCCTGATCCTTATCTCAAAGCAGTGGGAGGTACAGGGGAGGTCCCAGCCACACAGAGATGTTATTCTGGCTCAGGGCAAAGGACCTGGGCTCAGTGTTGGGCTTTTGTAACACTGATGATGTTCCAGGCCCTTCCCACTCCTATCACTGCACCCAGCTTGGAGCTGGAAGGACATTTTCAGCCCACACCCTGGCACCCTCAGCCTGTGCCCACCAACCTCCCAGGAAGGCTGCCCGCGTGCAGGGACAGCCCACCGATTAGAAAGTGCTTCCAGACAGAGTCTTGAGCCAGGTTGAGTTCTGAGAGTCCCATATGTCCAGTTTTTGGCAACTGCAAATATTGCTGCCAGGAACATTCTTGTCCGAGTCCTTTGGTGGACACACCTGTGCACTCCTATTCAGTATGTAGGCAGGGCTGCAAGTGCGGGGTTAAAGGATATACTGAGAAACAGTTTTCTCAAGTAATTGTATATACTTACTGAATTTTGAACCAAGGGATTATATTTCCTATTTAAATAAAAAAAATTGAGATGTACANTTGGCAACTGCAAATATTGCTGCCAGGAACATTCTTGTCCGAGTCCTTTGGTGGACACACCTGTGCACTCCTATTCAGTATATAGGCAGGGCTGCAAGTTCGGGGTTAAAGGATATACTGAGAAATACTGAGAAACAGTTTTCTCAAGTAGTTGTATACACTTACTGAATTTTGAACCAAGGGATTATATTTCCTATTTAAATAAAAAAAATTGAGATGTACGGCTACAAACACCACCAAACTGCCCAGACATTGCTTACATTGAGTGTATTAGTTTCCAGTCGCTGCTATAACAACTGATCACAATCTTAATGGCTTAGCATAACACAAGTTTATTATCTTACAGTTCTGGAGGTCAGAAATCTTGCATAGGTCTTCTTGTGCTAAAATCAAAAGCCATCTTCTTTCAAAAGAGACTTCCTTCATGGTCCAGTGGCTAAGACTTCATGCTCCTGTTGCAGCGGGCCCAGGTTCAGTCTCTGCTCGGGGAACTAGATCCCACATGATGCAACTAAGCGTTTGCATGCTGAAACTAAAGATCCCACCAGACCTGGTGCAGCCAAATTCATAAATATTTTTTAAAAGGAAAAAAAAAAGGAGGCTCTAGGAAAGAATCTGCTCCTTGCCTTTTCCAGTTTCCAGAGTCCAGTTACACTGGACCTTTCCTGATAATTGTCAGGATAATCTTCCCATCTCAAGATGCTTGAGTTAAGCACACCTGCAAATTCCCTTTTGCCACACAGGATCACATAGTCCTAGGGATTAGGACGTGGACATTTTAGGGGGGCATTATTCTATCTCCCGGGCTTCCCAGGTGGGACTAGTGGTAAAGAATCTACCTGCTTGATGCAGGAGATAAAAGAGGCACGGGTTCAATCCCTGGGTCTGGAAGATCCATGGAGGAGGAAATGGCAGCCCACTCCAGTATTCCTGCCTGGAGAACCCCATGGACAGAGGAGCCTGGGGGCTACAGTCCATGGGGTCACACAGAGTCGCACACGACTGAAGCAGTTGAGCACGTGCATACACATTCTATCTCCCACACCAAGCCACAGTTTGGGTACCAACAGAAAGACTCGTATAAACTTCTATGGGTCACAGATCTGAATCAGCACTGGCTGTGGTGGCTGTGAGTGGGCCCTCAGGCTTTGGCAAAAGAACACAGAACCCAAAATGGCATCTCTTGCTTGGCAAGGCTCTCCATACCCAATTGGTCCCTGCAGAAGTGGGTTGCCAGGTCTTCCCCTATTCATTACTGAGATTTCATCTCAATATTATTCCAATAATGACTTTGAGCTCTTCTTTTTTTTTTCTTGCCACACTGCCCAGCTTCAGGGATCAAACCTGTGCCCCCTGCAGTGGAAGGGCAGAGACCTAACCACTGGGACATCAGGGAAGTCCCTGAGCTCTTCTTCTGTACCAGGTGATGTTCTAAGAGCTTCATGAAGACTAAGTCGCTTCACATGAATGAACAACAACAACCACACTACAAATTATGATTATTCCACTGTACAAATGAAGATACTGGGGCACAGAGACGTTAACACAGCTAGGAAGTGACAAACCTGGAATTCAGTCCCTTGTTTTGAAAGGGCTACAGTCCTCTGTAGTGAGGCCAGCATCAATGCACAGCATTTTACCCTAGGCCTGCGCTCTCCTTTCTGGAGCACACAACGCTCCACCTTCAGGAATATTTCTAAGTGAGCAATGTCATCTTCAGTTGGTTTTCTNCTTCATGAAGACTAAGTCGCTTCACATGAATGAACAACAACAACCACACTACAAATTATGATTATTCCACTGTACAAATGAGGATACTGGGGCACAGAGAAGTTAACACAGCTAGGAAGTGACAAACCTGGGATTCAGTCTCTTGTTTTGAAAGGGCTACAGTCCTCTGTAGTGAGGCCAGCATCAATGCACAGCATTCTACCCTAGGCCTGCGCTCTCCTTTCTGGAGCACACAACCCTCCACCTTCAGGAATATTTCTAAGTGAACAATGTCATCTTCAGCTGGTTTTCCCTCCCAGAGACTTGAGTCTTGAGGGAGGAGAGAGCCACCTTGTGGTGAGACAGGGCATCTGAGAACCTGGACCCCAATTCTCCATGCGTGCATCCCCACTGGACCAGTCCCTCAGTCTGCTATTTCATGCCTTGAATGTACCAACGTATTAGTTGTTTATTCTATTCATTAAAATTTTTTTAATTTACATTTTTAATTATTGTATAACTTAGAGCACAAAACTGAAGTGTACAGCTCGATATATACATATACTTATAAAATGGACTGTAGCCTGCCAGGCTCCTCTGTCCATGGAATTATTCAGGCAGGAATAATGGAGTCCTGGTAGCCATTCCCTTCTCATGGGATCTTCCCGACCCAGGAATTGAACCTGGTTCTCCTGATTCTTTACCATGTGAACCACCAGGGAAGCAGTTACATATTACATAAGTATATACTAAATATGTATAATATATTATATAATATATAATTACATAACATAATTATTTATGTATGTAATTATATTATATTTCAATATAATTGTTTTATATAATTATATATATCATATAATAATATATAATATTACATCATATATTATTATATAATATATAATAATACAAATAATGTAGT
>SJYW01034769.1:54144-65620 GCA_006410735.1 Raphicerus campestris | reverse complement strand
GGACGTGAGTCTGAGTGAACTCTGGGAGTTGGTGATGGACAGGGAGGCTTGGTGTGCTGTGATTCACGGGGTCGCAAAGAGTTGGACATGACTGAGCGGCTGAACTGAACTGAACTGAAGGTTGCAACATAGAGATCGCTACAATAATCAAGGAGTGAAAGGGTGGTGAATTGGACCAAGGAAGTAGCAGTGAAGGTCATGAGAAATGGTCAGATTCTAGAGGAAATCTGATGGTTAGATATGCTAATCGACTGGGTGTAGGTTAGGAGAGGAAGAGAGGAAGGCCAAGCATAGCTCCAACGATGTGGTCTGAGCACACTTAGAAAAGCTTTTATTTTGGATAACTTCAAACATATACATAAGTAGACAAAAATAGTACAGGAAACTCCCAACCCGGACCCAGGCAGAGAAAGCACTGAGGTTGTCACTTCAGCAATTGTCACCTTACGGTTAATTTTATTTCTTCTATGCCTCCACCAGTCTCTGTCCCATATTACATTGAAGCAAATGTCAGACTTGGTTTCATTAAATTTGTAAATCCTTTATTCTATTTATTTCTTCAAAAATATAAGCTCCCTGCCTTTTTTTGTTCTTTTTAAATTGAAGTATGGCTCATTTATAACATTGTGTTAATTCCTGCTGTAGAACAAAATGATTCAGTTACACTTTTCACATTCTTTCCTATTATGGTTTATCACAGGATATTGAGTATAGTTCCCCGTGCTATACAGTAGGACCTTGTTGGCTATCCATTCTATATATGATCATTCGCATCTTCTAAGCCCAAACTGCTACTCCATCCCACCCTGCCTTTCCCCTTGGCCACCGCAAGTCTGTTCTCTGTGGGTCTGTTTCTGTTTTCCAGCTGTGTTAATTTGTGTCATATTTTAGATTCTGCGTGTAAGTGATATCCTATGATATTTGTCTTTCTCTTTCTGACTTGCTTCCCTTAGTATGATAATCTGTAGGTCCATCCATGTTGTTGAAAATGGCATTATTTAATTCTTTTTTTACGATTAATATTCCATTGTCCCTGGAGCAGGTAACCCACTCCAGTATTCTTGCCTGGGAAATCCCATGGACTGAGGAAACTGATGGGCTACAGGAGACTGATGGGGTCGCAAAGAGTTGGACCCAACCTTTCGACTGAACAGCAACAACAAAGGGACAAAGTAGGTGATTAAACCGTGACTCCCACTTGGGGATTCAAGTAGAAAAAATATGGGAGACCCCTGTAAGTTAGTGATTGCTCAAGAAAGCAGGTTTGTCCACATATGTTAAGCTCCCCACCCTTTAAAAATAAACATGTCACACAAAATTATTAAATATTTATTATAATATAAATATTATTATCTTATCAATATTATTATACATAATGTTGACTATACAATAGCAACTGTTGGTTCTCACAAAGACCACCAGAGTCTCAGTTGTGCCACAAAAGGGAAAATTAAGTAAGGCTATTTGGGATGGGTTTTTCTAAGCAAGGAAGTAGCTAAGATTAAGCCAAGATTATGGCACAATCATTTAGGGCTGGTGAACACAAGGAAATGACAATCTTGCAACAAGCCTTGATAAACAAACTTTTGTGTAGTGAGTGAACTCGTTGCCTACATGAGCGATCTGTTATCCTGAAAAAGGACCTGTTTGCCCAGGTGAATAAACTGCTTAGATAAACTGATTTGCATGAATTTCCTGGGGGTAAATAATGAGTTCTGTATTATTTTACAGACATCCTTCTGGGTAAGATTTTCTTGGAACAAACCATTAAGTCACATTGAAATGCATAGTTCCAAATGCATAGTCTAAGAGAATTTAAAATACATATAGGTTAAATAGCCAATCGAGGAATGGATTTCCTTACCTGGCTCATAAAAGTATTTTTCCTGGGTTTTCAAGTCAGGAGCCTAGTGAGTTTTACATACTGCACTTGATTTTGTGTGTTTAAGTTTCTTTTGGAGCTGTTGCTTCCTTCCTCTCTCCTTTTATCCCATTAAAATCATTTAAAAAATTTATTAATCTGCGGCTGTGCCGGGTCTTAGCTGCAACACACAGGATCTTTAGTTGTGACACACAAATTCTTAGTTGCGGCATGTGGGTTCTAGTTCCCTGAGGAGGGGTTGAACCTGGGCCCCCTGCACTGGGGGCTTGGAGTCTTAACCACTGGACCACCAGGGAAGTCTCAAACTAAATTAATTTTTGACAAAGCCAGGTCACTATCTTTCAGAGTTTCTGCAGTCTGGGTTTTTCCGATCATATCCTGTGCTGTTGTTTAACATGACCCGTTGCCCCGTGAAATTCCCTTTTACTTGACAATTAGAACTGCTGATCTAAGCCTCTTCAATAACTCTGGCAGACAGTGGGAACGTGACAGAGTCAGAAGCACCAGGAATCTGTCTCTCCAACCTGACAGCAACTCCACCCGCAGAATCTGTCTGATATTACTATTTTGGGACTCTGGCTTTCCGGCTGGCTCGGTGGTAAAGAATCCGCTGACCAATGCAGGAGACGCGGCTTCAACCCCTGGGTCGGGAAGATTCCCCTGGAGGAAGAAATGGCAACCCACTCCAGTATTCTCTCCTGGGGGATCCCATGGACAGAGGAGCCTGGCGGGCTACAGTCCACAGGGTCGCTAAGAGGTGGACACGACTGCGCATGCCCTCACCACACCAGAGTCTGTCGACTGGCTTAACAACTTCCAGGGGAAGGCTTGATGTAAATGGTAGTTCATTTCAGTCCATTTAACATACCTGATGTAAATTGCGGTTCATTTCAGTCAACTGCACAGTAGCAGCTACTCATCCACCACCCCCACCCACGAGACAGGCTGCTGTGCCTGTGTTCCTGGAGCAATTTGCCTGCTTGCCCTCCAGGTAGCAGAGATCTGTGTTCTGATCGCTGAACGCTGCTTCCCCCGCCACGCCACCCCACCACCTATTTCAAAAGACTCTTTACCTGTGGCTGATTCATGTCAATGTATGGCAAAACCAATACAGTATTGTAAAGTAGAATAAAGTATTAAACATTTTTTTTTCTTTTCCATTTGAGCCTGTTTTTTCTAAGTGCAAGCATGAGTGATAAAAACCATTTTAAGATCCACTCGTGGGTTGTGACCCACAGTTTGAAAGCCACTGTTCTAAGCTTTCATGATCACTTGCCTGACCTTCTGCAGTTTCTTCCCAGCTTGCCTCCTTGTCTCCTGTCCAGCTTCCGGGCAGCTATCCTTCTAAAAGGGACAAACCTAAGGCTTTCTTGTTGACTCAAAGGTAAAGAATCTGCCTGCAATGTGGGAGACCTGGGTTTGCTCCCTGGGTTGGGAAGATGTCCTGGAGAAGGGAATGGCTACCTGCTTCATTGCCACGGACAGAGGAGCCTGGCGGACTACAGTCCATGGGGTCACAAAGAGTTGGACACGACTAACACTTTCAAATACACAACACCCAGCACTGCACAGGCGAGACTGATGGCAGTGTGCGAGCCACATATGTTCACAGGCTGGGGAGGGGGACATTGCACATCACGTGGGGCCACCCAGGGTTTGCACTTAGGTGCAGAGTGAATAAGCAGGGGCTGCAGGAGGCAGGCTTTGTACTAAAAAGAGGTGGAGGTGTCCCCTGGTTCTTTTGATTTGATGGAAAAATCCAGTCTTGAAAATTCATGAAGTTGATGCAGAGGGGTAATATGCATATAGATGAATCCCTGGGAGATGTCTGGGACTTTCTGATTAGTATCAAGAACATTCAGTCTGTAAAAGGGAAGAACTCATTGTCCACCTCTCCTGCTGACTGGATAATAGGCCAGATTATGGGGCCCCGTACAAGCACCCAAGGAACTTACCCTAATACCCTCCAAGTCCAACTATGTTGTCGCAAACAACATTTCATAAAAATGTCTGAGTAGTATTCTATTGTATATACATCCCATGTCTTTTTTATCCATTCATCTGATGGACATTTAAGTCACTTCTGTATCTTGGCAATTGTAAATAATGCTGCTGCGAACACCGGGCTGAAAGTATCCATTGTTGGCCTTCCTGTTATGTTAGAATGAAGATGTATATCATTGAGATTTTCTTTATGTCTAATGATACTGAACATTTTTTCACGTGCCTGTTGGCCATTTGAACATATTCTTTGGTGACGTATCTAGTCAATCTCTTAGAAAGAAGAGTTAGTCACCCAGTCGTGTCCTACTCTTTGGGATCCCAAGGACTGTAGCCCACAAGGCTCCTGTGTCCATGGGATTCTCCAGGCAAGAACGTTGGAGTGGGTTGCCATGCCCTTCTCCAGGGGATCTTCCCGACCCAGGGGTCGAACCCAGGTCTCCTGCATTGCAGGTGGGTTCTTTACCATCTGAGCCACCAGGGGAGCATCAGTCTCTTAGCTTAACTTTAAATTGGATTATTTTTCACTTTATTATTGAGGTATAGTGTTCTCTACATGTTCTAGTACAACTTCCTTATCTGACACCTGACCTGCAAATACTTTTCTCCTATTCTGGCAGTTTTCTTTTCATTTTTATGAAAACTAGAGCATAAACAATTTAATTTTATAAAGTCCAATTTACAAACATTTTCTTTTGTCATTCGTCCTTTTAGTGTTATATATAAGAACTCATTTCTTAACCAAAGGTCTTAAAGATTTACTCTTACATTTTCTACGAATTTTATAATTTCACCTTTAATAATGAAGTCTATGGCTCATTTTGGCTTAACTTTTGAGCATGGTATGAAGAAACTATCCAGCTTACTGATTTTGCATATAGCTATGCTTGTCCCTGCACCACTTGTTGCAAAGATTATTATATTATTCCTGCCACGTTGAGCTACCTTGTTTTTCTTGGTCGTGCCTGGCAACATGTGGGATCTTAGTTCCTTGACCAGGGTTTGAACTTCCACCTCCTGCATTAGAAGTGTGGAGTCTTAACCACTGGAACTCCAGGGAAGTCCCACATTGAACTATCTTCATAGGTTATTGAAGATCAGTTGCAAATGTGGAGGATTAATTCTGGACTTTCAATTAGATAGAGTTCCTTGATCTAAAAAATAAAGACTACTAATAAGGTTCATTTTTTTCTAGAACTTATTCTCTACTTTTCCTTGTCATAGCTGGTGATACCTAATATATCAGACACATCTGAGATGTGCTGAATTTTTGGTTTGTTTTCAGTAGAAGCATCAAGATGGGTTTTATTTTAATTCTTTAAATTTATGTCTTGCCTGCACCACATAGCGTGTAACATCTTAGTTTCCCCACCAGCGATTGAACCTGGCCCTGGCAGTGAAATCACCTAGTCCTAACCACTGGATTGGCTGGAAATTCCCTTAGAGATTGGTGTTAAATCTTTTTTTTCTGCCAATGCTGTAGACTTTTCGTTACTCCTCAGCTAGGAATGCATGCGTGCGTGTGCATGTTTGTGTATATGCTATGTGTGTGTATGATTGGGCCCCTTTTCACTTGTGTAAATTCAGTGCCATGAACAAGTATGTAAAGGGTATGAGAATGGACGTTCCCCAAGGGCAATATTTCCTTAAAATCTACTTGGAGGGTCAACAAAGGAGGCTTCTTTGCCGTTGCTCTGGGACCAGAAGGGAAGATCTTCTGATTCCCATTAACTGCATTGCTCTTACAATGTCCTAGTTTCCTTTTCTAGATTTTTAATATTTATTGGTTGATTTTGGCTGCGCTGGGTCCTTGTTGCTTTTCTCTAGTTGTGGCGAGCAGGAGCTACTCTCTCGTTGCGGTGCCCAGACTTCTTTCTCACTGCTGTGGTTTCTCTTGTTGCAGAGCACGGCCTCTAGGGCCCACGGGCTTCAGTTGTTGCAGCTCTGCGGCCCCTGGACTCAGGCTCAATATTTGTGACACATGGGCTTAGTTGCTCTGTAGGGTGTGGGATCTTCCTGCACCAGAGATGGAACCAGTGTCTNTGAAGGCAGGAGGAGAGGGTAAGATGGTTGGATGGTGTCACTGACTCAATGAAAATGAGTTTGAGCAAGCTCTAGGAGATGGTGAAGAACAGGGAAGCCTGGTGCACTGCAGTCCATGGGGTCACAAAGAGTTGGACATGACTGAGTGACTATACAACAAAATCTCTGCATAGAAGTTATAAAAGCAGAGTGACAAGATACAGCCTGATGGACTCCTTTCCCAGTTTTGAACTACTCCATTGTCCGGTTCTAACTATTGCTTCTTGATCTGCATACAGATGTCTCAGGAGACAGGTCAAGTCATCTGGTATTCCCATCTCTTTAAGAATTTTCCACAGTTTCTTGTGACCCACACAGTTAAAAGGTTTTAGGGTAGTCAATGAAGCAGAAGTAGATGATTTGGGGAATTCTCTTTCTTTTTCTCTGATACAACAGATGCTGGCAATTTGATCTCTAGTTCCTCTGCCTTTTCTAAATCTAGCTTGTACCTCTGGAAGTGCTCAATTCAGGTGCTGTTAAAGCCTAGCTGGAAGAATTTTGAGCATTACCTTGCTAGCATGTGAAATGAGTGCAATTGTGTGGTAGTTTGAACATTCTTTGGCATTGCCTTTCTTNGGAATTCTCTTTCTTTTTCTCTGATACAACAGATGCTGGCAATTTGATCTCTAGTTCCTCTGCCTTTTCTAAATCTAGCTTCCTCTGGAAGTGCTCAATTCAGGTACTGTTAAAGCCTAGCTGGAAGAATTTTGAGCATTACCTTGCTAGCATGTGAAATGAGTGCAATTGGGTGGTAGTTTGAACATTCTTTGGCATTGCTTTTCTTTGGGATTGGAGTGAAAACTGACCTTTTCCAGTCCTGTGGCTACTGTTGAGTTTTCCAAATTTCCTGGCATATTGCATGCAGCACTTTCAAAGCATCATCTTTTAGGATCTGAAACAGATCAACTGGAATGCCATCACCTCCACTAGCTTTGTTCATAGCGATGCTTCCTAAGGCCCACTTGACTTTACACTCCAGGATGTCTGGCTCTAGGTCGGTGACCACACCATCGTGGTTATCCGGGTTATTGAGACCTTCTTTGTATAGTTCTTCTGTGCATTCTTGCCATCTCTTTCTCAATCTTCTGTTTCTATTTGGTATATCATCGGTATTTTCTTTATGTCTAATGATGTTGAACACTTTTTCATGTGTCTGTTAGCCATTTGTACAATTCTTTGGTGAAGTATCAATTCAATAGTCATGTGTTGTCACTTTATTATTGAGGTGTCGGTATTCTCTACATGTTCTAGATTCAAGTTCTTTATCTGATACCTGATCTGCACATACTTTTCTCCCATTCTGTCAGTTTTCATTTCTCTGAAAACTAAAGCGTAAATTTAATTCTGATAAAGTCCAGTTTATAAACCTTTTCTTTTGTCATTTGTCCTTTCAGTGTTACATGTAAGAACTCATTTCTTAACCCAAGGTCTTGAAGATTTTACTTGTATATTTTTTCTAAGAATTATATAGATTCAACTTTTAAAATTAAGTGCATGACTCATTTTGACTTTACTTTTGCATATGGTATGAAGTAGGTATCCAGTTTATTTAGCCTGCGTGCAGATATACTTGTCTTGTAGAGAAGGCATTGGCAACTCACCCCAGTGTTCATGCCTGGAGGATTCCATGGACCGAAGAGCCTGGTGGGCGATGGTCTATGGGATCACAAAGAGCGAGAGATGTGACTGAGCAACTATCACACACACACAATATGCTTGTCTCAGCACCACTTGTTGCAACGAGTATAATATTATTCTTGCCATGTTGAGCTATCTTAGTTTTGACCACACCTCGTGGCATATGGGATCTTAGTTTTCCCTGATCAGGGTTAAAACTCGCACCCTCTGCATTGGAACTGCAGAGTATTAACCACTGGACCTCTAGGGAGTCCCCACATTGAACTACCTTGATGTGTTGTTGAAGATCAATTGCAAATGTGATGGATTATTTCTAGACTTTCAGTTAGAGTTCATTGATTTTAAAAATAAAGAATGAAAATAAGGTTCATTTTTTATATAACATTTTCTATTTTTTTCTCTGGCATGGCCAGTGATATCCAACATACCAATTATTTAGCATGTATTNGGATTATTTCTAGACTTTCAGTTACAGTTCATTGATTTTAAAAATAAAGAATGAAAATAAGGTTCATTTTTTATATAACATTTTCTATTTTTTTCTCTGGCATGGCCAGTGATATCCAACATACCAATTATTTAGCATGTATTGTCTGAGATGTGCTAGTTTTTTGGTTTGTTTTTGGTAGAAGCATCAAGATTGGTTTTATTTGTATTTATTTATTTATGTTTTGGCTGCACCAAGCAGCATTTGAGATGATAGTTTCCCCACCAGCAATCAAACAGTGAAAATGCTGCATCTTAACCACCAACTACCAGGGAATTCCCTTAGAGATTGGCTCTGTCTTTTTTCTGCCTATGCTGTAGACTTTTCATTATTATTCAACTGGGAATGCATGTGTGTGTGTGTGTGTGTGTGTGTGTGTGATCCTTCCAATTTTCAGTTGTGTGATTTCAGTACCATGAACCACTGTGTGAAGGGCTTGGGAAAAGACTTCACCCAAAGGGCAGTATATCTATATAATCTGTCCAGAGAGTCAAAAATGGAAGCTGTTTTGCTCTTTCTCTAGGACCAGGAGAGATTTTTCTGATCTCTGTTAACTGCATAGCCCTTACATTATCTGGGCTGTCTCTTATACACATCTAGATGTGTATAAGAGACAGTGGCTGGATGGCNTCCAGAGAGTCAAAACTGGAAGCTGTTTTGCTCTTTCTCTAGGACCAGGAGAGATTTTTCTGATCTCTGTTAACTGCATAGCCCTTAGATTATCTGGGTTTCTTTAAAAAAATTTTTTTTTAAGTTATTTATGTTATTTTTGGTGTACTGGTTCATCCTTGCTTAGCAGGCGTTCCTCTAGTTGTGGCGAATCGGGACTGCTCTCCACTTTTTGAGGGGCAGGCTTCTCCGCGCGATGGCGTCTCTTGCTGCGGAGCACGGGCTCCGCTGTGGGTGCGGCGCGTGGGCTCAGTAGCTGAGCCTCCCAGACTCTGGAGCACAGGCTCGATAGCCGTGGTTAGGCTCGGCTGCTCCGAGGCTTCTGGGAGCTTCCAAGACCACAGATCAAACCCGTGTCTCCTGTATGGCCAGGCAGATTCTTTACCGCTGATCTGCCAGGGGAAGCCCTGTTTTTTTCTTATTTGTACATTTTTATTAAGCATTTTCTTTAACATCTTAATTTATTCTTTTTAATTGAAGTATAATTGCTTTACAATAGTGTGTTGATTTCTGCCATACATCATCATGATTGTTTCCTTTTACTTATTTTTATTAAAACATTTATAATGAAAACTTTTTATTTATTACCTTAAAATTATTTATTTATTTTTATGTCCTGGTTTTAAGTGAGGCTCCAAGTTTCTGGCCTTAAATCACAGAAGACAAATATTCTACCGATACCTCCTTTCTGCACAGTGATTAAAAGTCTGTGCCTCTCTTCCCCAGATAGGGACTGAATATCGATCACCACATCCCAAGGATCCTTAGATAGACTCTAGATGCTTTGGAAGAGGATAAAATTTAGTGTTTAGGCCCTTTCAGCCCCTTTATTATTTCTGACATCTATGAATTTGACCTTCGTTCAGTCAGGCCCTGTTAGTGATAAAAAAATATTTGTCTAAAATTCCTTTTTTTTTTTTTTTTCACAAAATAAGTATAGCATTTAACAAGTATATTTCTGGTTTTGATTATGGAATCTTACAAGACACTCGTTTTATAAGGAGAGTCTACAATGTTATGGAGGAGAAAATAAAATCAAGACTAGTAATACAAGTTGAGAGGAATCACCTCTTCCCTATCCTGACTTTTTCTTTCATATGAAAAGATGTCAGTGTTCCTGGAGTCCTTCTTGTTTCTGCTTTTCAAAGACATGGAGGGAGCTACTTTGCTTCTAAGTATTTATCATTAGTCCCTACTTCTTATTTAGACAGAGTGAAAATAACACAGAATTTGAGCATGGGCATTATGGTTTTTCTCCTCTTTCTGGGCTGGTGGGAAACAGAGATTTTGGTAAAGATAGTCACAAAGATGGACTCTGAGTTTCTCTTGGGTGGGGGTGTGTCCTAAGCTTTGCCTGGAGGGGAGGAAGAGTGTGAGCCCACTTGGGTTCTCTTACTGAGCTGTGTATTCTACCTTTTCCTGTTGTTGTTTAGTCTCTAAGTCATGACTGACTTTTTGAGACCCCCATGGACTGTAGCCCTCCAGGTTCCTCTGTCCATGGGATTTCCCAGGCAAGAATACTAGAGTGGGTTGCATTTTCTCCTCCACAGGATCTTCCAGACCCATTGATTGAACCTGCTTTTTCTGCTGTAGCAGGTGGATTCTTTACCACTGAACCACTGGGGAACCCCATCTTTTATCTACTTTCATTATTAATAACAGTGACACTTTGGTTTCAGTTGCTGACTCTTTCGTCCATCTCTAAGTTGACTCAGAATCCATGTGGGAAACCGGTGCCCTTTACTGGAACCCCTCCGAGACTCCAACTCATGGTAGGTATCAGGAGGTATTTTGGTATAGGCTGTAGTTCAAGTGTCATCTCTAGTTAATTGTTAAAATAATTCCTTTTGCAGGTGGTCTCCTGTATTCAATTGTCAGCAAGAAAAGCTGTCTTATTGTTTAAACCATTTGGTACCCGCACCTGTGGTAGCACTCTGCATTCTGCACTGTTGGGTTAGTTGCTGCCATGTAACTCTCTTTGCCAATAAAATATGAGTGGAAGTGATGCATTTTTCTGAGCAGAGCCAGTACTTCTGCAATCATGGAAGTATACATTAAAAGGGAGTTCCATCAGACTAGGACCTGGAGTAACGACCATGTGGAACAAAGCCAGTTGTTAATCTACATTAAATATTCACATATGAGAATTAATTTATTGCTGAGATTTTTGAGTTAATATAGCACATATACTAACTCCGGAGAAGGCAATGGCAACCCACTTCAGTACTCTTGCCTGGAAAATCCCATGGAAGGAGGAGCCTGGTGGGTTGCCGTCTATGGGGTTGCACAGAGTCGGACATGACTGAAGCGACTTAGCAGCAGCATATACTAACTCTGACTCGTTCACCATTTCTTAGTTCTTGAAAAAGGACTGAACAATCAAATATATTGTGACTTGAGTATAATTGTAAGATCTCGGGACTAAAGATCCCACAAGCCACAACTAAAGATCTGGCATGGCAGCTAAAAGATTCCACAAATTGCAACAAATATCGAAGATCCTGCATGCCACAAATAAGACCCAGCACAGCCAAATAAACTAATTCATTTAAAAAATAGGTGTGAGATTGTATCATTTGAAGAATAGATTTCTCTGGAGTGGGTAGGGATGAGAAAGGGCTCCAAATTAAATATGTATTGATCATAGTGAAGTGAAATCGCTCAGTCATGTCGGACTCTTTGTGACCCCATGGACTGCAGCCTCCCAGGCTCCTCCA
>SJYW01034769.1:18425-50295 GCA_006410735.1 Raphicerus campestris | reverse complement strand
ACAAAATTCAAATCAAATTTAATTCTCCCACCCAGATTATTCACTTATTTTGCAGTATTTCCTTTTGAGTTTTAAAGAATTAATTAATTAGCTAATTTTAATTAGAAGCTAATTATTTTCCAATCTTGTAGTTGGTTTTGCCATACATTGACACGAATCAGACATAGGTGTACTTGTGTCCCCCATCCTGGACTGTCCTCCCAACTCCCTCCCCATCCCATCCCTCAGGGTCATCCCAGCGCACCGGCTTTGAGTGCCCTGTTTCATGCATCGAACTTGGACTGGTAATCTATTTCACATGTGGTAATATACATGTTTCAATGCTATTCTCTAAAATTCTTATTTGTTTTTAAAAGGAGAGTAGTCCTTTTGATAAATACAAAGGATGTTAGGACTGAGGCCAGGGCAAGCACAGTTCTCCTTGTTCCCTTCCTGTTAATTATAGTCCACCTGGAAAGATGGGCAGTTTAACTGTAAGGAGAGAAAGGATAAACTGGGAAGACTCGATTGGGCCTCCTTATACTGGGGAGTCAGAGAATAACTCCAGGAAGAAATAACATTTCCGCTAAGTTGGGAAAAGACAAATTGTTTATGACAAGGACCAGCCCTCCATACCCTCTGGGATGCTGCTCCCACCTCACCTCAGGTCGCACCACTAGGTCTTCATCTGTCAATCAGGCCCCAGGAGGGACAATTGTAATGTGCATTGATGTTCCGTCAGGACTCCGAGGAAGGGAAAAGAACACTAGAAGATCCTGCCTGGTTAACCTGAGCATGCTGAGACCCTCCTATTTGATACACAGGTTTCTTTGTGGGACAAAGAAAGACCACACCTGCAGAGAAAGTGGTATATTGATTGGACCCATGCACAGGGGAAACACGGTGGAGATGCTGGGAAAGAATTCACCTCTAATTCAGAGCATCACCTTCACACTTGAGAGTTCTTGATTTTCTTCACTGACGTTTCAAAGGCTGGGTTGCATCCAATGGCCAAGGGTGGATGCCCTGGACAGTAACTGAACATAGTTTTGGGGTCAGAATTAATGAGTCAGTTTTGTTTGTCAGTCAGTTCCACGGAGGGCAAATGTCTGTTTCTCCTTTGCTCTCTGCTCTTTCTGTCTTGATTCCTGCTGTCTCAAGCCTCCTCCAAGATTATGCCGTCCTGTCTGTGCCCCTCTCTCACCTTCTCTTCCACCTCATCTTGGCACTGATGCTCTCCAGATCCTCCTCCTTCCATTTGTCACCCTGNTGTGCTCCACTTTTATAGGACAGTCCCTCCGGGTGTCTGTTCACATTTGGGCAATTATCTTGTTTCTCTCTTCACAGCTGTCTGGTCCATGGACCCTCCGCAAGATGTGTGCCTAAATTTCTTCCAGGATGGATCCCAACACAGAGGCCTACGGCTGCTTGTCTACGCTGTCTATGCTTATTCTGGAGTGGGGCTGCCTCCCTCTTTTACTCCAAGAAGGCTTTGTGGACAAGTGAAGACAGGCAGTCAGCTTTGACCTCTTGACCTCAGGAGTGGGCACCTTATCTGTTTTAGCTGAGCTCAGCTCCTGCCTCTAGCTTAGTCTTTGGAATGTCTGAATTTCACTTGAATTTTACTGCACTTGACGAATACCAGGTGTNCAGTCAGCTTTGACCTCTTGACCTCAGGAGTGGGCACCTTATCTGTTTTAGCTGAGCTCAGCTCCTGCCTCTAGCTTAGTCTTTGGAATGTCTGAATTTCACTTGAATTTTACTGCACTTGACGAATACCAGGTGTCCAGCCCAGAGACCCACTATCTCCTCCCTCAAGACCACTTAGAGTCCATGGTGGCTGCATCAATCTACATTCCCACCAATAATGTAAGAGGGTGCCCTTTTCCCCACACCCTCTCCAGCATTTATTGTGTGTAGAGTTTTTGATGATGGCCTTTCTGATGGGTGTGAGGTGATACCTCACTGTAGTTTTTATTGGCATGTCTCTGATAAAGAAGTTGAACATCTTTTCACGTGTTTGTTAGCCATCTGTATGTCTTCTTTGGAGAAATATCTGTTTAAGTCATTTGTTCACTTTTTTTTTAGATAAATATTTGTTTATTTAAAATCATGGGAAAATACATTCCATGCAAACAGTAGCTATTAAAGAACAGGAGTGACTCTACCAATATCAGACCAAATAGACTAATTAAGACAAATTATTACAGGAGACAAAGAAGAACATGTAATGATCAGAGTCAACTTAAGACTTCCTTTGTGGCACACATTCTTAAGGGCCAGCATTACCCTGATAGTAAAGCCGAACGAGGACTCTATAAAAGAAAATTATAAGCCAATACCCCTGATGAAGAGAGATGCAAAAATTCTCAACAGAATGCTAGCAAACCAAATTCAAGGGTGCATTAAAAGTTCATCAAGTTCAATTGGGATTTATCCCTGGGAAGTAAGAACCGTTCAACTTACATAATTAGTAAATGTGGTATACCACATTAACAGGATGAAGGTAAAGAACACACGATCATCTCAATTGAGGCAGAAAAAGCTTTTGACAAAATTCAATATCCTTTCACAATAAAAACAGCCAACGTGGAACACAAGAGAACTACATCATCATAATAAAAAGACATATGAAATCCACTGCAAATGTCATATGTAGTGGAGTAAGACTTGGAAGCTTTCCCTCTAAGAGCAGGACCAATGCAAGGAAGCCTGCCTTCACCACTTTTATGCAACAGAATTGGAAGTTCCAGCAGAGGAAAAGTCATCCAAAATGGAAAGGATAGAGTCAAATTTTCTCTGCAGATCTCATATGTAAAAAACTGAAAATTTTCACAGAAAATACTGTTATAATTAATAAATTCAGCAAAATAGAAGGATACAAAGTCAATACACAAAAATCAGTTTTGTTTCCATATACTAACAATGAATAATATGAAAAGGAAATTGAGAAAGAAATCCCATTTACAGTAGCATCAAGACTTCCCTGGTGGTCCAGTGGTTAAAAATCTGCCTGGTAATGCAGGAGACACAGGTTCGATGCCTGGTCTCTGTGGAGATTCCCCATGCCATGGGGGCAACCAAGCCTGTGAGCCACAATTACTGAGCCCATGCTCTGGAGCCTGAGTGCCACAAATACTGAGCCCACATGCCCTATAACCCATGCTCTGCAACAAGAAACCACCACAAGGAGAAGCCCACAGAGCACATCTAGAGCGTATACCTCACTTGCCACAACGAGAGAAGACCAATGTGCAGCCATGAAGCCCCAGCACACCCCCAAAACAGCAAAATTACAAAAATCAGTTCAGTTCAGTGGCTCAGTCGTGTCTGACTCTTTGCGACCCCATGAATCGCAGCATGCCAGGCCTCCCTGTCCATCACCAACTCTCGGAATTCACCCACACTCAAGTATATTGTGTCAGCGATGCCATCCGGCCATCTCATCCCCTGTCGTCCCCTTCTCCTCCTGCCCCCAATCCCTCCCAGCATCAGAGTCTTTTCCAATGAGTGAACTCTTCGCGTGAGGCGGCCAAAGTACTAGAGTTTCAGCTTCAGCATCATTCCCTCCAAAGAAATCCCAGGGCTGATCTCCTTCAGAATGGACTGGTTGGATCTCCTTGCAGTCCAAGGCACACTCAAGAGTCTTCTCCAATACCACGGTTCAAAAGCATCAACTCTTCAGCGCTCAGCCTTCTTCATGGTCCAACTCTCACATCCATACATGACCACAGGAAAAACCATAGCCCTGACTAGACGGAACTTTGTTGGCAAAGTAATGTCTCTGCTTTTGAATTTGCTATCTAGGTTGGTCATAACTTTTCTTCCAAGGAGTAAGCGTCTTTTAATTTCATGGCTGCAGTCACCATCTGCAGTGATTCTGGAGCCCCCAAAAATAAAGTCTGACACTGTTTCCACTGTTTCCCCATCTATTTCCCATGAAGAGATGGGACCAGATGCCAAGATCTTCATTTTCTGAATGTTGAGCTTTAAGCCAACTTTTCCCCTCTCCTCTTTCACTTTCATCAAGAGGCTTTTTAGTTCCTCTTCACTTTCTGCCATAAGGGTGGTGTCATCTGCATATCTGAGGTGATTGATATTTCTCCCAGCAATCTTGAGTCCCACTTGTGCTTCTTCCAGTCCAGCGTTTCTCATGAGGTACTCTGCATATAAGTTAAATAAGCAGGGTGACAATTTACAGCCTTGACGTACTCCTTTTTCTATTTGGAGCTAGTCTGTTGTTCCATGTCCAGTTCTAACTGTTGCTTCCTGACCTGCATATAGGTTTCTCAGGAGGCAAGTCAGGTGGTCTGGTATTCCCATCTCTTTGGGGCTTTATTATTCAGCCTTTACGTTTTATCTGTTTATTCATTTATGGCTGCACTGTGTCCTCATTGCTTTGAGTGGGCTTTCTCTACTGTGGCCAGCTGGGGCTGCTCTCCATTGCGGTGTGTGGGTTCTATACTCCAGCTCAGTACTTGTATCGTACAGGTTTAGTTGCCCCACAGCATGTGAGATCTTTCTAGACCCAGAATTGAACCCATGTCCCCTGCATTGGCAGACAGATTCTTAACCACTGGACCACCAGGGAAGTCCTTAGTTTTGTTGTTCAAGAGGAATGTGTGTGCATGTATAGCAGAAATTTAAAAGTGAAAGTGTTAGTCAGTCATGTCTAACTCTGCGACTCCATGGACTGAAGTCCACCAGGCTCCTCTGTCTGTGGAATTCTCCAAGCAAGAATACTGGAGTGGGAAGCCATTCCCTTCTCCGGGGGAGTCTTCCTGACCCAGGAATCAAATCCACATCTCCTGTGCTGCAGGCAGATTCTTTACCATCTGAGTCACCAAGGAAGCCCAAGCAGCGGAAGTTTGGCTCACTTCAATAAGCAGTTCTGGAAGACCCATAAAATGAAGTTGCCAGTCATATTTTATGGATGCTATTAAGTCGTAAAGCTGTCGGAAACAATGCCTGTCCCTGAAGTGTTGTTACCTTGTCTGGGGAGGTTATACATTGTGTGGGAACAGTATGATATTGAAGGGAACCTGGCAGGTAGCCGGGGCTCTGTGGAGGGAGATCAGCGCCAGCGAAGTCAAGCAAGGTCTGCTGGAGTTGCAGGGAGGCATCTAGTGGGACCCTCCAGGGTGGGTAAGTGGGAACAGGAGATGGAGTTTCAGAGAGGAAAGGACACAAACACAGCCCTGGAGGGAGCAACGAGTATCATGGGTGATGTGGAGGCTGACGTGGGTGGGGGAAGTATCTATATGGCAGGATTATATTTTGCTGTCACTTTTATCTGCCCGCATTCCCGTTCTTCTTCTTCTTTTTCCATATTTTCGGCCACACTAGGTCTTCCTTGTTGCACACAGGCTTTCTCTAGTTGCAGTGCCCAAGCTTCTCGTTGTGGTAGCTCTCTTGCTACAGAGCCCATAGGGCATGTGTGGGTCAGTAGTTTCCGCCGCCCGGACTTAGTTGCCCCGCAGCATGTGGGATCTTCCTAGAACAAGGGTGGAACCAGTGTCCCCTGCACCACAAGGGGAACGCTTAACCACTGGACCAGGGGGGAAGCCCCCCATTCTTTATATGACTTCTCTTGCCCCTTCCCCTCCAGTCAGTCAGGAGGCCTATTACCCTAGAAATGCAAAGAGCCAAAAACACCTTTATCTTGAGCCTTGAAGTTTCAAAAGAGATTATGTAAATTGAAATGGAAGTAGATGTAATTCCAGAGGCCTAACTTTTGCTTATTAGACATGGAATTTTTAAGTTTCAGTGTAAGAATGAAGGCTTTATGGTATGATTGGGTTTTTTTGTTTTCTTTTGTATTTTGGTTTGTTTATTTGTTTTTAAGCTATCCATCTTATGGAATTTCAGTTTCTTGGTCAGGGATTGAACCTGGGCCCTAGTGTTTGTTGGCAGTCAAAATTTTGGCTTTCTCTGCCCCGCAAAGAGAAATAAAAATACAGAGACAGAGTTGAAAAAAGTAGATGGCTTTAATTCTCAGCTGGCAGAGGGGGAATACTAGGCTCCTGCCTCAAGAACTGTGCCCACCCCACCATGAGGAGCCTAGGGGCTTATATAAGATGAGGGCTCGAAATTGGGTCAGTGATGAGGATCAAAGGTGTTAGGGTCTTGTCTTCTTCCTCCCGCATTGTTTCAAAATAGCCACAGGCTGGCATCAGGTAGCCTCTGGCAGTCTGGAGGCCCAGTAGTTGGGTCCATTGCCTTCTGTGTATTGTTACAGAGGCCTCCTTTCTGATCTGCAAGAAGAGAAAAACTACAAGAGTTGGTTTGCAGAGTGGTAAGCACCAGATACAGGATGTAATTAGCATAGAATCAAAGGATTAAGAGGTGTGAAATGTAGCTCATGCAGAATTAAGGGTCAGAAAAGAAAATTTAGTTGCAGACTACAAATAAGAAAGTGAAATAGCTCAGTTGAGTCCTACTCTTTGCAACCCCATGGACTGTGGCCTGCCAGGATCCTCTATCCATGGGATTTTCCAGGCAAGAATACTGGAGTGGGATGCCATTTCCTTCTCCAGGGGATCTTCTCGATTTGAATCCAGGCCTCCTGTATTGTAGGCAGACAATTTACCATCTGAGCCACCAAGAAAGTCACACAAATAAGAAACAAAGTAAAAACATCCCTGATGGCTCAAATGGTTAAAAAAAAAAAAAAAAAAAAGTGCCTGCAATGTAGGAGATCCAGGTTCAATCCCTGGGCCAGAAAGATCCCCTGGAGAAGGGAATGGTTACCCATTCCAGTATTGTTGCCTGGAGAATTCTATGGACAGAAAAGCCTGGCAGTTTATAATCTTTGGGGGTTGCAAAGAGTCAGACACGACTGAACTACTAACGTTTTCACTTTCAAAGTAAAAACTAGGAGTGCTCAGGCCTGTTCACTGTTTTGTTTATCTTCTTTGTTCTCAGAAAAAGGAAAGAAAAACGCATTCCTCTTTTTCCCTTTGCACTGCAAAATAGGCCCTCAGCAGTGAGAGGGCCAAGTCCCCAACCACTGGACTGGCAGGGAATTGTTATGGCATGATTGCTGAAAAACAAAAAATAGTATGAGAAGAATGTGTGCCAGTGGCCTGTAGGTGGTGGGTAATAAATTCCAGGGTCTAGGTCCCATCTCTTTCCCAAGGACCTTAGGAAAAAGCAAGTCCCTATGAAATTATCTTTTCTGCAGAACCTGGAGGAATTTCATCAACTATGTGGGATTCCTAGGCTGCTTCAGATTCCTGGGGGACCTCAGTGGGATTTCAGAGCAGTTGGAAGAGGCTCTACAGTGGTTAAGAGGGATGGCAGAGCTCACAGGGCCTGCATGGAGCCCATGAACCCCAGACCAGATCAAAGTTTTCCCAGTGGAAGCCAGCAGAAATGGAAGCTGAGNCTCCTGTATTGTAGGCAGACAATTTACCATCTGAGCCACCAAGAAAGTCACACAAATAAGAAACAAAGTAAAAACATCCCTGATGGCTCAAATGGTTAAAAAAAAAAAAAAAAAAAAGTGCCTGCAATGTAGGAGATCCAGGTTCAATCCCTGGGCCAGAAAGATCCCCTGGAGAAGGGAATGGTTACCCATTCCAGTATTGTTGCCTGGAGAATTCTATGGACAGAAAAGCCTGGCAGTTTATAATCCTTGGGGGTTGCAAAGAGTCAGACATGACTGAACTACTAACGTTTTCACTTTCAAAGTAAAAACTAGGAGTGCTCAGGCCTGTTCACTGTTTTGTTTATCTTCTTTGTTCTCAGAAAAGGGAAAGAAAAACGCATTCCTCTTTTTTCCTTTTCACTGCAAAATAGGCCCTCAGCAGTGAGAGGGCCAAGTCCCCAACCACTGGACTGGCAGGGAATTGTTATGGCATGATTGCTGAAAAACAAAAAATAGTATGAGAAGAATGTGTGCCAGTGGCCTGTAGGTGGTGGGTAATAAATTCCAGGGTCTAGGTCCCATCTCTTTCCCAAGGACCTTAGGAAAAAGCAAGTCCCTATGAAATTATCTTTTCTGCAGAACCTGGAGGAATTTCATCAACTATGTGGGATTCCTAGGCTGCTTCAGATTCCTGGGGGACCTCAGTGGGATTTCAGAGCAGTTGGAAGAGGCTCTACAGTGGTTAAGAGGGATGGCAGAGCTCACAGGGCCTGCATGGAGCCCATGAACCCCAGACCAGATCAAAGTTTTCCCAGTGGAAGCCAGCAGAAATGGAAGCTGAGAACCAGACATCAGTAAGAACTTGAACTTCAGCAGCATGAGGGGTGAAAACTAGACAGTCACCTCCTTCCCATCAGCACTACTGCAAAGCTATGGATAAAGAGAGTGGAAAGGAAAAGAAGCCCTGAATTGACTGATTAGATCTGAAATGAGACTTCCCCATCTGCCTGCAATGCAAGAGACCTGGGTTCAATCCCTGGTTCGGGAAGATGCCCTGGAGAAGGGAATGACAACCTCCTCCAATATTCTTTCCTGGGAAATCACATGGACAGAGGAGCCTGGCAGACTACAGTCCATGAGGTTGCAGAGTCAGACATGACTGAGTGACGAAGCATGAGCAGGGGATCTGAAATGACTGAGAAAACTCTGGCTGAATTTATAACAATTTATTCAAACAGGTTAAGTTTCTTCTTCTTCTTCTTTTTCATTATTACTTGGCCCTCCTGGGTCTTACTTGCAGCATGAGAGCTCTTGATTGTGGCATGTGAGATCTAGTTCCTTGACCAGAGATTAAACTGGGCTCCCTGTACTGGAAGCACAGAATCTTAACCACTGGATCACCAGGGAAGTCCCAAACTGATTAGCTTTTACCTACCACTAGGTAGCAGCAGCAGGTAGAATGGGGGATTGTTATAAACAAAAGTATCATCAAAATTCGTCATACATTTGAATAGCTTACATATTTATATTATAAAACTAGAAAGTTTGCACACTTGAGTTTTTGGCCTGAGAAATTTGTTCATGCCATGTCAAGCTTATTACTATATTACAATTTTTTAAATACCAAAACTATTCACAGCCCAAATTTTTTTTAAATGGTAGCTTTCTTTCATTCACTCAGGAATGTCTTCTGCAACTGTATTCAGTGCCATTAAGAAACCAGCGTCAGATTTCAATCATGGCAACTTCCATTTCGGGCTACACCTTCAGGGCTGTGTGTTTCCACAGCGCCAACAGCGATGCTGACCACCTGCAAACTCTCTTCTTCCATTGCTCTCAGGAAGGATTTTTGCTGGGAGAAGTAAGGCAAGAGGAAACCTCCAGCATCAGTGACTCCCAAATCATCAACACAGAACTTCTGCAAGTAATTGAAATCCATAACCATCAGCCTTGTTCAAGACTTTTTAGTTTTTATGACTATGCAAGCAAAGTCAATGAAGAGAGCTTGGACAGGATTCTTAAGGATCAGAGAAAGAAAGTTATTGGGTGGTACTGATTTCAGTGAAACACGCAGCAGCAGATGTCATACAGAGCGCAGGTGATCCATAAGCAGCTCACCTGCATCCTAGGGGCCGCTGACCTCATCTTCCTCCCCTTCAGCTTCATCTCCACGCCAACAATTCCACTCATGCTTTAGAATATGTTCTCCTTAGATAGAAGGTATAATTAAAGGCTATCCCTCACTATTCCCAATCTAGGCAATACTAGCCAGCAAGAGTATAAGGTGTCTTCAGTGCCAAAAACTTCTCAGAATTATGCCAAAGTTATTAAAGAACATGGTACTGACTTTTTTTGACAAGGACAGACTAATGAAAGCCATCAGGGTGATTTATCAGGTTTATAATGCGCTTTAGGAGAAAGCGCAAGCAGTGTATGCAGCTGTAGAAAAGAGAGAGCGAGTTGTTGAATCTTGTCAGGCAGAAGTGAACCAATTAAGAAGACAGATCACTCAGAGGAAGAATGAAAAGGAAAAAGAAAGATGATTGCTGCAGGCAACACTAAGCAGACAGATGTCATCTGAAAGTGTGGACCCCACCTTCAGCCCTCCGATGCCCTGTCCAGGGTTCACAGCAGAAGGTCAAAGTACACCTGGAGAGGCAGAGGCCTCAGACCCGCCTCCGCCTAATTCTGATCTTCACCCAAACAATCAGGAAAGCTCTCCGAGCCATTCTCACATGGAAACTAGCATGTTTATGCCTCGACCTCAAGTCATGGACTCCTCCAGTAATGCCTCCACCAATGCTGGACTGAAATATCCTGAAAGTGGAGCAGACCCCCTCCTTCCCACAGAGCAGCTGGAGACAGTGCTGAGTAATCAGACAGTGATTGTGAAAATTTGATTGACCCTACAGAGTCCTCTAATAGTGAATACTCACATTCAAGGGATTCTGGAGCCATGACCGATCCTGACAAGGGCTCCAGGAATGCTTAGACCTCCCAGATTTAACTGAACGCAAGAAACTCTCCAGTTAGCACTGTTTTTCTTAATTGTTAATTGAGAGAGTTTTTGAGGACTTCCTCTTGGGGGAGAACTGCTTTCTCAGACCCCTGGACTCCTCAAGACAAGAGTTTTGGGGCACAGACTTTGGAGGAGCCTCCAAGAGGTCCATGCGGGGTCCTCACCTGCAGACACAGTATGCAAGGCTCACAACAGAGTCATTAAGATAATCAAACTGTCCGAATTCTGGTGCAATTCATGATGTACTGGTAAATTTAGGCAAAGATAAATTTATCAGTGCCGTTTCTGTTCTTTAAAGTAATTTGGAAAATAGAGACTAAGCACAATTAATCTATAAATGTTCTATAAACAAAAACCACATCTCTTGCACTATCATGCCTTCAAATTTACTTTTTAAAAGGAAAACTAGTTTCGCAGCAACGTTCACAGATTGGAACAAATCAGATGGACCTTCTTTTGTCTGTATGACTTTGTGAGATCAAAAGAGAGGGCTTTGTTTCCACTTTTTTTCTACTCGGCTGATATGTGTTTTCACTTAAAATGGTTGCCTTTAAAAAAAAATGTAGGAATACTAATTACCAGTAAGTAATCATCCAAATAAGTATGTCATAAAATAAATTACTTATTTTTCTTTCAGGGAATTCCAGTGACTGTTATGTTGCACTAGCCATGTTTATGGTCTCTGTTCTGGAGTCTTTTTTTTTTTTTTTAATGTTTCTACTGCTTTTCTTTTTTTTTTTATATAAATTTATTTATTTTAATTGGAGGTTGTTCTGGAGTCTTAAATGAAGGACACACAACAGTATAACAGAAAGGAGTTGGGTTCTAGACCCGAGTTTTACGAAGAACAGACTCCAGACACCGTGGATTTAGCCAAGTTCGTACATAAAGGAGATAACTTGCATAGATCTTCTGACAAATCCTAGTGTTAGTCTTATTTGTGGAATAAAGACATTTAATAAACTGTTTGGGAAGCTTGGTTATTGAACAGAAATTCATTTTCAATCGGAATAACCATACTGTTTAAAGTTACCGTTCGGCATATAGCTGTGGAATGTGTAGAGACTGTCCTTGGGAATGCACTTAACATCTTTATTTACTGCTTCTTTTCTAGCTTTGCCCAGAATGTGTGAAGGCCCTACAGATGTTCACGAGTATGACATGCTCCTGGTTTGGAAAAGACAAGACCCCTCCCCCATTTATGAGAGGGTCAGCCCACAAAGCTAATGCCATGGGCTATAACTGCCTTTTCTTTGGACTAATTACAACCTGTTAAGAATAAGGAAGTTGTTTTTAAAAAGCTTAAAATCCAGGTTCTGAAAAAGTAGTTTCATTTTGTAAGAAAGAAGTTTTAGTCTGACTGGAAATTAAGTGCTCAAACTGCCACTCTGCAGGTAGTTACTCGAAGGATTCTGTATCTTCCTGCTTTCCAGTTTTATTGGCCCATACCACTGCCATTTGATTTGAAATGTTTCAGGGCTTCCCTTGTGGCTCAGCTGGTGAAGAATCTGCCTGCAATGTGGGAGACCTGGGTTTGATTCCTGGGTTGGGAAGATCCCCTGGAGAAGGGAAAGGCTGCCCACTCCAGTATTCTGGCCTGGAAAGTACAGTCCATGGGGTCACATGGGATATGACTGGGCAACTTTCACATCACTTCAGACCACTTTATCTGCGAATGTGTTCCAGTGTTTACCAGCTACTTTCTAGTGGCTTCAGCACCAGTGTGAATTATTTTTATCTTTTTAAGTGCCATCGCCATCTCCTCTATTCAGATTTTGACAGTCAGGAAAATATTTTTATTTTTATGCCATACTGAAACCTACAATGTATGTCTGACAAAGCAGTTAAATGTGACAATAAAAACTTATTTAATCATGAAAAAAAAAACCAGTGTCCTATGGGAAACACCTACTTGGCTTTTTTGGTTTATTTGATTTGTTTCTGATTTTGTGTTTTACCTCGAATAGTATTTACCAGCCACGGCTTTGAATGCTTGTAACTTCCCACATGTATATGTGTCCCCTCATTAAGTTAAAATTTTGTTGGTGTTTTTTCTCACTCTTTAGATTTACCAAACTGACACAATGGAGAGCTGGATGCCTAAGAACAAAGATAAAATATTAACTTGTGTGGGGAAGCTTTAACTCCAAAAGTTAGAACTAGAGAACTTTCTAGAAAGAACTTGGCTGGACTATGCTATGGTCAGGCTCCCTGGCCTTTGTGGGAGGGGTCAACAGTTTGCAATAAAAGTCTCTCCTCCCACCTCCAGTGCAGTTTATTGTATGTTGGTTAAGTCTCAATAAAGCTGCTTTTAAAAAAATGAAAAAAGTCTTTCTCTTTACTCTTTTACTTTGCTCTATATAGCTCCTGTATCACTGGAGTCTTTTATAGTAACATAGACTTTATGTATTCTTGAGTAATAAGTTAAATAAAAAAGCATAAGAATTTGGAAAAAAAAAAAAAAAAACCTCCCCATCCACATTATTGTTTGGCTCACACTCACCAGAACCTATGGAGCCCTAGCTCCATCCTAAGTTCTCTCTGTCCACTGAGGAGGCATTAAGTAGGCAGCAGAGTTGAAAAGGAATGATATGATATAAAGTGGGCAAGAAACAAACAGAATAGGGGAGACAGGGCCCATTGTAACTGAAGAATTGGAGTCTGATTTTTCTGACACACCTCCCCAGGAATTATTAGAACCCCAAAGCACATGATTTTGGCCTTACGACTGGGTTGGGAGTGTTCTAGAGGAGGATAATGTTAGTCTCCTGTCTAGCCGGCAAGAGAAGAAAGCCTACTACAGTGAAAGGAATACCAGACTTCATGGCTTTGTCCATAGCTATGTAAGTGTGAGGAATTCACTCAAGTTTCTGAGATCTTTGATTCCCTTTCTGCAGATGTGTGGGTTGGGGAGCATGAATTTTAAGGACCCTCTTAGCTCAGTAACACCACTTCTAGTCTTGAGGCATACACAAATCACAGCAGAAACTTTATTAGAAACGTCAAATACATTCACAGGAGCTGCTCTTCAAATCTCCACCTGCTCCTCAAGCTGCCGATGATGAGTCTGAAGAGATGATTAGGGACCAGAAGCACTTCCTCCAAGGACAAGCAGTAACAGCATCAGCAGTAGCTTTAACTTCCAAACTGAAGTGTGAAGCCACGTGGCTCCACTGTCAATCTTTCGGGTTGAGATGGACATGAAGGGGCAAGTTTCCTTCACCCACAGAGGTCCTATTTTAAGGACCCCAGACATCAGCCTGCAACCAATGATCGACGTACAGCCTTTGACCTCCAAAAGAGAGTTGACATTTCCTGTGGAACAAGGATGGGGCGACACATAGATGTTTGAGGAATTCAGAGAAGAATCCAGTCCTCACCTCATTCCTGGAACTCAGTGTCAGAACCTCTTAGGCTACACGCAGATGCCTGAGGTTTTCTGGCCTCTGAAACCATCAGAGGTTCAGCTTACCTTCAGAGATCTGAAGTTTCCCCTGATAGCATCGATCTGTATCGTTGGGGCAGGCCAGAGAAGGAGCATTCAAACAGGACCCCACAGCCAGACAGGTTGGGCAGCGGAGGCCTGTTGTCCCTTTGGTTTCTGAAGAGTGAAGAGAGAGAAAGTTAAGGATGTGTCCTGCCTCTAGAGTTATCTCTCCTTGCTGCCTTCTCTTCCTCAAGTCTTTCCTGCTGATGCCTCTCTACTCAAAGCCTGTTACTACCACCTCCCCATCGCTTTCCAAATGATTTCTGTGCTGTCAGAATACAATCCAACATGACTTCCAAACTGTGCATAGGTGTGGAGGTACAGATACACAAAGGACACAGTTCCTGCCATCTAGGATCATTGTCCTGAAAAAGACAGACATATAAGTAATTAACTACCATACAACTCTGTGGGCACTGTGGCCATGGTATGGTAGCAAAGAAATGGAAGAATGCTTAATTATCTAAGATAATTTGGTTGAATTTTTTCCCAGAACAGACACCTCAGTTGAGATGGAGGAAGAACAGAGGTTAGCTATGTGAAATGGGGGTTGCGTGAGGGTAAAAAAGGCAACAGCAAGGACAGAGGCCTGGAAGTGTGAGCTGGCTTGGTGGATTTGGGAATTGTGAGAAATCACCAGGTGTTGATATTCAGCTGGTAGGCACAGATAGGCAGGGCTGGACTGTTTTTTATAGCTAGCATCCATTCTGATTGGTCAGTACCATCTCCATTGTTAAATATTTTGAATCCTCCCCTAGCTAAAACACAATAAATGAGAAAGGGAAGAGAAGAAAATGACCTAAAATGGTAGGTGTGGCCAGGTTACTGTAGACTTTGAGGACAAATGCAGGAACTGGGCTATGGCCACATGGCAATGGGGAAGCCGGAGCAGTTAGACCGATGCCACCAGCCTGCTCAGAAACCTCCCCTGACATCTTATTGCTTAATAAACCCCAAATCCACTTTACACTGCAGCCTTCACTGATGTCCCTCTGCTCAGAGTACTGTTTACAGTACTCCGAGGTGACAATTTAGAAAAAGAGAGACAAGCAAAAGGTCTGAGGTCCTTTTGTGTATGGCCCACTTGAACCTAAACCAAGTAAGAACACAAAGAAGGAAGCCTCCCATTTTCTTTTCAGGAGTGTATAGAGTTTCTCTTATGGGGGAAGAACACCCATCTCTTCCCTCACAGGGTACCTTCTTCGGTCTTTTGTATATTCCATATATCATATAATCCCTCTCTGTTATTGCAAAAGGGATCCTCGCAGTAGTTACTGTAGGAGACTGCAACTAGGTCAGGGGCTGCAGCGTGCTGGATATACGTTATTGCCGGTGTCCCATCGAAGCTGCAGCTCTTAGTGGCAAAAATCGCTGTCTTGGTCCCTGCTGTGAGACAGGAAGGAAACAAAGTGGGGACGCTACTGTTTGGCCTGGGGAAGGTGGAACAGTCTTAACATGAACATAATCATCTCCCCACTCCCCCGCCCCCACCAGCCCAATCGCCCCTTTCTCATTTTACCAGTTTTGACCAGCAGGATGGTTTCCTGGCACAATGCCCCATTGTCACAAGCTTCAACTTTCTCTAAGGTCCAGTTGAACGTGTTTGCTGGATCCTCTTGGATACCCTTGAATGTACCCTTTTGACAAAACAACTTCTGTGCCACTGAGGAGAAAAGGAGATAAAGATGAGCACTTGTCCCTCTCTGCAGGGGCCCCAAATCACTATTTTTTCACCAGAAACCCATCCTCCTTGACCCAACCACTCCCCAACCCCCACATTTCCAATACATACTGATCAAGGTTGGGGCTCCTACAAGAAAGAGCAGCAGCAGACCCTGAAAGCGATAGGCTCCCATGGCTTCTCTTAAAGACGTTTGGAAGAACTGATCAGGATCTGTGATTTGATGGACATGAACAAGAAGCTTTTCAGCCACATGGAATAAGATAAAATCAAAGCAAGCACCGACTTAAGGGCAGAGCTTACGGGGATATATAAAACGATGACTTCTAAAGTCATTCTGTCCCGATCTAGCTTGTAAATTTGGGCAACTTAACTAGTTAACAAGCCTCAGTTTCCATAGCTGTACTTCTCAGACTCGGCCACCCAGACCAACGAGCTCAACAACCCGTACTCTCCAACCTCTGGAGCCATAATCCGGCCTACAGGGCCCTTCTCCCTCAGACTCTGGAGTCCAGATTCAAACCTATGCCCTGGCGGCTCAGGTCTCGGCCCCCATCTTCATCCGAACCCGGGATTCTGAGATCTCAGCCTGGTCCTAACTAAGGATCCAGGAGTTTAGGTTCAGCCGCCTTTTCTGGCAGGACACGTGATTCTGGGCACCCAGCCTCTCCCCCTCTCAGATCAGCGAGCGCCAGGCTCCAGCCTTCGCCCCGCTAGCTCCACGAGTCCCCCTCCCGCCCCAGCCTTATCTTTACCCAGGACCCAAGAAACTGGGTCCCCAGCCCCTTTTTCTCTTTAAGGAACCAAAAATCCTCCTGACTTCCAGATAATCTCACAAAAATATACTGGTGCTGAAGTAACGCCCTGGAACGCTACACTCTCGCAACTCGGCCTTCTCCGTCAAGCTCCCTGAGGCACGGAAGGCGGGACCTGTTTCACGCGACAGCTCATTTGAAGCCCCATTGGTTGACACAAAAGAGTCTGATAGCTCATTGGATGAGCCTGGAGGAACCCCACACCCCCATTGGCCTATCCCTGACCGGCTTGGAACATACATATGCACAGAATGGCGAGTGCCGTGTGAGCTGGAGGACCGAGAACTCGCCGGTCTTGGCGGTGCTAGGCTCACTCAGTGCTGGGGCGGCGCATACTCAAATGACCTTACTTAAACTTTTCTGTTTGATCTATAGAGTTCTTACTTCCCTAGGCGCACTAGGAAGGCAAATCTTTGGCTTTTATCCCCCAAAATCTTCTCCTAGCCCAAATTCCTCTCATGGTACCAGCTTGGCCCCTTCCCAGCATCCATCCCAGTGGCCATATTTGTTGCGAGTCAACTTGGTCCCCTCACTCTTCACTTGCAATGGTTCCTACTCAGCCCAGGCCTCATCCTCTGTACACACCAGGGCGCCAGCCTTCTCCATGGTCTTCTGGAAGGCGGAATAGAGGGATGCTGGCTTCAGCGTTATTTCTGGCACCCTTGAACGGCAGAATGCCATTGTAGCTAACCCACATATTGGTGTAAGTATCATGAACAAGATGCATCATTCAGATTTCTTGTTTATGACTGGAAATCATTATATATATATATGTATATATATATTACACATATGTATACTTACATATAAGTTCTCTGGATGTAATGAAGATGCCATATGTGTTCTTTCAGACTTGATACTGTTTCTGTGAGTTTTGTGATATAAATGAATATTTATTTTTCATAGAGAAAATGCCACAGTAAGAATGGTGTTGGTAAAATTCTTAACTTTATGTGAAAATATATTAAGAGCTTCCAGTTGGGGACTGTTAACATTAAGAATATAATTATTAATATTGTTATTCATGTAAATATTAGAGTTAATATACATAGTAAGAGAGCATTCTGGTCCAAAGACCCTGCCCCTCAGGACCCAGGAATCTGAGCCACACTCCCTTCTTTTGGGGACTCAGGCCTCGAGAACTCACCTCGTCTGATCTGTAACAGTATGTGGTTTTCCTGGGTTATTGTGTAACTATAGGTCTGGAGCAAGGTCTCAGATCTTGGCCATCATTGCCAGTGCAGGACCAATGAGTTAGGGGTAACTGGAGGGCAGAGAGTGTGGTTGGAAGCTGCATAGACACCTGCTTGGAGCTCCAGAATCTTGTCTTAAGACCCTTATCTCTTCCCATGCCTCTGAGTAGCGCTCACCCTGCCTCTTCCGTTCTAGCTCCATACTTGGCATCTAGCAATTGTAGTGAAGGTCATCTTAAATAACACATTGGCCTGTTAATTAGTTTGCTGAGGGTGCCATAGCTAAGTACCATGGGACTGAGAGGCTGGAAGACTCTTTTTCTGTGTGAGCTTTGGACATTGTTCCATGTATTTCTCCCTGAAAGGTTGTTTGCACCCAAATGCACAAGCTTAAATAAAGGGCTTCCCCCATAACCC
Source organism: Raphicerus campestris (assembly GCA_006410735.1). Classification (NCBI taxonomy): domain Eukaryota; kingdom Metazoa; phylum Chordata; class Mammalia; order Artiodactyla; family Bovidae; genus Raphicerus; species Raphicerus campestris. Next base: position 32,335 of record SJYW01034769.1, on the reverse strand, counting down.
CTGCTCTATTCTAAAGTAAATTGCCAGTGTCTGCTCACTTAGCCCTGGTAAGGATACATGGCATTTTACTTGTGTGTTTTAAATTAACTTTTGGCATGGTTAAGATGGCCCCAAACCACCTCTGAATAAAGTAACTAAAAGCAGACATTTTAACAAGAGCTAATGCTGCTTTAAAATGTGAATCACTGATATAAATATAGTAAATCTTGCTTTGGGTTCGGTTTTTAAAGCCATCAGTAACTCGATAGAAATTCTTTTTTTTTTAAATTTATTTCTTTATATTTGTCTGTANTAAAGTAACTAAAAGCAGACATTTTAACAAGAGCTAATGCTGCTTTAAAATGTGAATCACTGATATAAATATAGTAAATCTTGCTTTGGGTTCGGTTTTTAAAGCCATCAGTAACTCGATAGAAATTCTTTTTTTTTTTTTAATTTATTTCTTTATATTTGTCTGTACCAGGTCTTAGTTACCTCACGTGGAATCTGTTAGTTTCAGCATGTGGGATCTAGTTACCTAACCAGGGATTGAACTCAGGCTCCCTGCATCAGGAGGTGGAATCTTAGCCACTGGACCACCAGGGAAGTCCCCATCCTTCTCATATCTTGGGAACTGTAGGTGTTGGTCATCTCGGGTAACTTCTCAAGACATAATAGGGAGACCCACAGTGTTGCTGGCTTCAATGCTCACACACCACACATCTTGGATATTGAGGTGCCCATGCTTCTGGCAGTGAGCCAACTTGGTCCCTTACCCACCCACCCTGGGTGAGGCTACCCTGATGGGTTCAGATATGGAAGGAAGAATAAGGATCTATTCTTTAAGAACTGAGAGCTCAGGGGATCCTTGAGGGCTCTCAGGGTAGGTTGTGCAAGAGCATTTGTGCATACTCATTGGCTGTCTCTGGGGTGTGGGCCATGCTGTGCTGGGACTGACTCCACCTGGTGCATGAGAGTCAATTTTCAGGAGTTTTTCAAGCCAGTTGCTAAATAGAGCCACTGTTAAAAATTAAATCTTGTCAACTTTAAATTATACTGAAGCAAAGGTAGGACTTTCCTAGTAGTCCAGTGGTTAAGAATCTTCCTGCCAATGCAGGGCACCCAGGTTCAATCCCTGGTCTGGGAAGATTCCACATGCTTCAGGGCAGCTAAGCCCACGTGCCACAGCTATTGAGCCTGTGCACTGCAGCTACTGAAGTTTGCACACCCTAGAGCCTGTGCTCCACAACAAGAGAAGCCAGCAAAATGAGAAAGCCTGCTTAGCCATAAATAAATAAAAAGGTAATAAATACTCAAAAATCTTCACTTTCTAAATTATCTACTATTTTACTATTACCTATACCCTTGGGGCTATTTATAACTGTTGTATTTGTATGGTGTGTGTGTGTGTGTGTGTGTGTGTGTGTGTGTACACAGTCTCTCAATCGTGTCTCTTTTGTGAACCCATGGACTGTAGCCCGCCAGGCTCCTCTGTCCATGGGATTCTTCAGGCAAGAATACTAGAGTGGGTTTCCACTCTTCCAGGGGATCTTCCCGACCCAGGGATCAAACCTGTGTCTCCTGCATGGTCATTTTTTCCCAACTCCATAGGCAGGGACATCATGATAGCTTGAACTCAGCCACAGAAGGAGTATTTACACCAAGGACATTGGCAAACATGCTACAGATCAGAGCTTTTATTTCTCCCTCCAGGGAGCAATTGTTCATTTACTAGCGCACCATGAGTGTACGTGGCTTTGTGTTCAAGTGTGGATTTATGTGGAAAGGAGCTCTCTCCCCCATTTCAGTCCTGGGCCTTTTCATGCCAGTTATAAATCTATGAAGTGCATGGCATCCCCACCCCCACTCCCCTGCCCTAGATGTAGAGCATCTGTGGTCAGAGCAATCCTCTTTGTTATATATTGTTGCAATCATATGTTTCAAATACATGAAGGAGTTCCCCGGTGGCTTAGTGGTTATGATTCTGGGTTTTCACTGCCATGGCCTGGGTTCAGTCCCTAGATGGGGAACTGAGATCCTGCATGCAGTGCAGCACAGCCAAAAATAAATAAAATTAAATACAATATATGATTACTCCCAACTCCTGCACCATCCTTCGTGGTTTCCCTGGATCCAGTATTAATGGTTGTAATCAGCACTCCCCTTAATAAATTCTACTCACTACCCAACTTGAGTGAACAATTTATTTCCTGCTACCAGGTGGCTCAGTGGTAAAGAATCCATTGCACTGCAGGAGATGAGGGTTCAATTTCTGGGTCAGGAAGATCCCTGGAATAGGAAATGACAACCCACTCCAGTATTCTTCCTTGGAAAATCCCATGGACAGAGGAGCCTGGAGGACTTGGCAGGCTATAGTTCATAGGGGCACAAATAGCTGGACATGACTGAGTGACTGAACCTGAAGCCAGGACCCTGATCAATTCAGAAATCAGGATCAGCAGTGGTATCCAGCAACAGACAAACAAAATTGTATTCTGGGATTAGGTTTCCACTACATGGGAGGAGCACAGGGAGGACCACCTTGACGGAAAAAGGGCGCAGGTGAGAGAAGTCCTGTGACAATTTCATGGCTGGTCAAGTTATCACTGGAGTAGCAGTGAAAGAAGTGCAGATGGAAAGCAAGGTATTGGGAGCTGAAGTGGGTGTGGCACTTTGTAACTATGGCAACAGTGGTACACAGGTTGACTGGGGAGTCAGCTGGTTTCTTCCGATGACCCTAGTGAGCAAACGTGGGGGAAGAGGAGCAATGGAAAGATGACATTGTCCAAATGGAAATGTGATGGGCAATCAGAAAACTCCCGTGGCAGAACATCTCTTGTTTCCAGTCACAGGGCAGATATGGCTGAGGACCAAGCTTGAGACTTGAGTGAACGGGTTGCAGAGATGCACTGCCAGGTAAATGTTCAATGTTGCCAGTCTGTGTTAAGGGAGCGTGACCCTCAGATACAGGATAGAGACCACTCATAGGAAACTGCTTCTCCTCCAGAACCACAAGAATGAATTTCTAATGTAGTCCAAATAAGCACAGGACTTGGTCTTGCATGTACACGCCACACATTGAGAGCGTTAGAGAACCTCACCAGTTTGCACAGGCAGGAATCCCAGAGCATGCGTATGGGCAGATTCTGTGCCAGTTATGGCCTCTCAGCTCCAGATTCATTGCCCTGCTGGATCCTGCAAGCAATTTTGTTCATCTCCAGGGACAATGCTAGGCTTTGCCAGTAGAGGGTGGCAGAGGGACACTGCAGGCTGAAGAGTGTGTCTTCAGCCCCAAGTGTGGAGGTTGCTCCCCAGATGCACTATTCTCTTATCTTTGTCATGTGCTAAGTCGCTTCAGTCGTGTCCGACTTGGTGCGACTCTATGGACTATAGCCTCCCAGGCTCCTCCGTCCATGGGATTCTCCAGGCAAGAATACAGGAGTGTGCTGCCATGCCCTTCTCCAGGGGATCTTCCCGACCCAGGGATCAAACCCTTGTCTCTTACATCTCCTGCATTGGCAGGTAGGTTCTTTACCACTAGCGCCACCTGGAAAGCCCTGTGTTCTTCAGGCTTAGTAAAAAAATCCCTCTTAATCCTCACCCCGTGTTGCTAGATAATGATTCTTTCTTTCCTTTTTGGCCTCGTGGATCTTAGTTCCTGACTAGAGATGGAACCATGTCCCCTGAAGTGGAAGCTCAGAGGCCTAGCCATTGGACTACCAGGGAATTCCCTCATGGTTTCTTTTATCTTTAAATATTTCCTTTTTAAATATTTATTTTTATTTATTTTGTTGTGCTAGGTCTTAGTTGCGGCACTTGGGGTCTTCAACCTTCGTTGTGGTATGTGGGCTCTCACTCCCCGACCAGGGATTGAACCCAGGCCCCCTGCATTGGAAGGGCAGTCTTAGCCGCTGGACTCTCAGGGAAGTCTGATAATGATTCCTTATACTAACTGGGGTTTGATCCCGGGTCAGGGAACTAAGATCCCACAGGCTGTGTGGCCAAAATAAAACAAAAAACTTTACCTGTTAAAATTAGCTTGTGGTTCCTGACACATGCCTGGACCCCGACTGATACAGATTCTAAGGGTGTGAGACTAGACAGGACCAAGGGGAAGGCTTCATGGGGCCAAAATCTCTCACAGGGGATATAGGAGTGGAGGTATTAGTTCAAGCACCCGGGGATAGAAGTACTACTCTATTGGGTTAGTGAGTTAACTAATGTCTCCATGCAGTGACAAGTGCACTAACTCTCTCCAGGTGCCCTGGCTGTTGACTCCACTCAGTGCCCAACAAAGGCAGAGGCCAGCCTCAGCCTGTTGTGACATCTGTCTGCAGCAGCACTCTTCAGGACGCATACCCAACTCTCGAGACTGACCTTTCTCCCCACAGCGTAGTGGAAGCTGGTCTGCCTTCCTTGTGCTCTCTGCTTCTGCCAACACCGCCATCCGGGGCCTTAGGAAATGTCTGCTCTATTGCTACAGGATCCCACGAGGTTTCTTAAAATTAATTAATTAATTTCTCTCTCTCTCTCTCTCTCTTTTTTTTTTTGCTGCCCTAGGTCTTCCTTGCTACATGGGCTTTCTCTAGTTGTGGTGCACAGGCTTCTCATTGCTGTGGCTTCTCTCATTGTGGAGCATGGGCTCTAGGGCGTGTGGGCTCAGAAGGTGTGACATACAAGCTTATTTGCCACGTGGCCTGTGGGATCTTCCTGGACCAGGGATTGAACCCCTGTCCCCTGCACTGGCAGGTGGATTCTTAATCACAGAACCGCCAGGGAAGTCCTCCCATGAAGTATTGCTTCCAACTAGAGGACGGATTTTAAGGCAAAGGAACTGAGGCAGTTAACGCCTCCCATGGAACTTATTGACCTGCCAGGTGGCCCCCCCCCACAGACACAGATGGGTTATCAGAAGGGTCAAATGGCCATGATGGCTTTTGAAGGCACCAGGAAGAGAAGGTAGCTTGCCACCCAACAGGAGATGCTCTAGGTCTCAAACTGGCCAGACTATCGTGTCACCTGCCTTAGAGCCAGAAGGCAGGGGCCCATGACACAGGGGAGGATAAGGGAGTGTCCCCGCCCATCAGTACACATGACAACCCACTTCAAGGATTTTTGCTCCTGGCCTCTGTGACCTTGGGCTTGGTGTGGGTGAGAAACCCAATCAGAGCTCTAACCAACCAGAAGCCAGGCCTGCCCCCATGTGCTCCTCCTGCTGCTGAAACAAGAGGCGGAGAAGACGACCAGAGGGACCGTGATCACCAGAGGGGGGCTGGCTTGCCAGGTCGAGGGGGACTACGTTTGAAAGCCAGGGGATGCGTTGGGAGTAATATTGACTCACCAGTGGCCCTGTTCAGCAGAAAGTGGCCAAAAGCCAATAAAGACAAGATTATTGAACACTTTCTTCCCTTAGGAATGAAGATTTGTGTCCCAACGATGTCCAGAGGAGGTGTTGGCAGGTAAGAGAACGTAGAAGGGGTGGTAGAAGCAGGCGGCTCTCATCACCACCAGCCACAGAGTCAGGGCCTTTGCAGCTCTGTTATAGGTTTCCCCCCATTTCCCTCTCACTGTGGTTCATAAAGAGCTGACCATCTAAAGCTGTGGGCGTGTGATCCCTTGTCATTAGCAGAAGATGATGCTATGATTAAGCAACAGATGGGAATTGTGTGTCTTCTGAATTGCGGACTCACGGGGTGGATTGTGCGGTTTCCCTTTTCTCATTCATTCTCTCCCCTTCTCCCCCTGCCCTGCGTTGTGGGGACTTTTAGTGGGATCTCCACCTTCCAGCTGGGTCCGGTTGATGGGGAGCCCCAGGAGGAGACCACAGGGAGGACACTGAGTGAAGTTGGGGTGTTAATTCCCCAGCTCCCTCCCTGTAGTGTCCTTGTGGGTTGGGTGGATTTTTCAGCCTGAGATCATGGCTCCTGTCAGAAAGCCCTCTCTAAACACCACCCCCTTCCAGACTCTAACAACAGTAATGACTTCTTAGTCTTTCAAGCCTAGGATAAGAGACCCAATGATATCAGCCTCAGGAAGTGGTGCCAACCCTCTCATTTCTCTGCTTCACACAAACCATTATGTCAATTTATTCAAGTGGGGTGAGCCCCCTGCTGCTGCTGGCTGCTAAAATAGAAGCTTCATTGGCACACCTCCACTTCCCAAGTGATTGTATGTGTGTGCTCAGCGGCCCAGTCATGTCTGACTCTTTGCAACACCATGGACTGTAGCCCACCGGATTCCTCTGTCCATGGAATTTTTCAGGTAAGAACATTGCAGTGGGTTGCCATGCCCACCTGTGGGGGATCTTTCCCACCCAGGGATCAAACCCAGGACTCCTACATTGCAGGCAGATTCTTTACTGCTGAGCTGCCTGGAAAGCCCCCCACCACCACCACCAAGAGGACCTAATACTTCATAATACTTCTGCTTGCAGGACCTGGAAGACTCTGCTACCACCCAAGCTGTTCCAGGGGGTCTGTGGACCAGACCAGTGAGGGATGACCTGAGATGTGACTGTCTCACCGACTCCTCTCCTCCCTTGAGCCAGATCTCTGGGAGCCCTGCCCTCCCCTCTCATAGAAAAGCCCCTAAGTGTGGGGAAAGGACAGTGTCTTTATTATCACACACAGGTGGCCACTGGGTGAATCTCCCTCCTCCCAGAGGATCAGTTCAGCTGTTCTCAGGCCCTTCCATATGCTATCCCCAGATCAGATGGTGTACGTGCGTGCGTGCGTGCATGTTTATGGGTGTATGTGTGCGCGTGTGTGTGCGTGTGTGTGTGTGTGGTGGTGGAGGGGGTGGTGATGAGGACTGGGACATCATTCAGTGTCCAAGGCTGTTGAGTTATGAGGTCAGAGGGAGAGGTGAAGCATGGGGGGTCAGCAGGAGCTAAGGATCATGGGGGAACAGGGTCAGCAAGGAGGGTGCCCCACACCAAAGGGCTAGAGACAGCCCCACCGCCCAAGCCAGGGAAGGGCCAGGGGCAGCTCCACTCGAGATTAGAGGCCAATCCACCTTAGCGCCACCCTTACGGGTCTCAGTCAGCCGATCCACCTTGCCGCCACCCTCACGGGTCTCAGTCACATCAAAGACCCCAATACTCTGCGTACGGCTCAACAAGGTGCTGGAAGGGTGGGCCACACAGCCCTGGATGCCCACTGGGGAGACCATCCCACCTAGAGAGAGAAGATAGAGTCAGAGAGGGTTCAACACTCCTTATGCTTAAGTTCCTAGACTCTATTAATCCTAGACCTTCCCCTACTCCACCCCAGACCGAGAGACCAGGCTCTTAGTCCCCTCCTCCCTCAGACCCCTAGAAAATCTGGGTTCCCAAGCCCCCCACCCCCAAAGTTGTGAGCCAGGTGTGCAGCCCTGTACCAAGGTCACAGGATAAAAATCTCTGGAACTGACCAAGCCCCATAGCAACTGTTGCCATGAGCCTCTGGATCTAAACCGACCAGTTCCCTGACCTGGTAGTAGATAAAATACCCACCCTATAGCATCCTAACCAATCACCTAATGCCACCATTCCAGTAGGAATTTTCTCTGTCTTGAGGCTGTAAAAATTGGCTACTAGCCTGCGAAAGGGTTTGGCTCTCCCTTGAACCAGCCCACTGTTTGGTTTTCCCACTCTGTTAAACTTTATTCCCCTCTCTTTCTGCCTCATATCTGGAAATTCTTTTCCAGCCTGCGCATGGACCGCAACACCAGGGTCTCAAGCACTCTCCCACCTCGGGACCCCGTGAATCCAGGCTCCCAGCCCGTTCCTCCTTGGGACCTGACCTTCAGTACTCACCTCCCTGGAGAAAAATCTGACCATTGTAACAGTGACTGGTGCCTTTAGGACACGTCATAACGTTAGAGTTTTGTGAGCAGGATCCAAGGGCCAGACAGACGGGACATTGCCGGTGTCCTGGGGCCGGGGCGGCTGGGGAGCAGAGAGAAGGTTGGGAACACAGAGCCCCGCGCTTAGCTGCGGCCACCCTCCTTGAGCACCGAGATGTGTCTCTGGGGCCCCATCTCTCCCTATCCCGGGCCCCACCCAGCCCGCTGGCTTCACACACCTGGACGAGGGAGGGCATTGACCAGGACACTGCTGCTGGCAGCCGAGTTGCAGTAATTGGAGGAGCAGACCCGGGCATAGGAGGCGACCAGCACTCCGGGGGGCCTCGAGTGGATGGAGGTAGCCTGGGTTTTGACCTGGCTGCAGCCTTTGCTTCCCAGCAGGATCGACCTGGGTCCTGAGGGGTGAGAGAGAGAAAGCTGGGCAGGGAAAGTGGAGGCTCCAAGGGCGGCAGAGTCAGGGGCTCGTCAGGCAGGGGACAAGTACTTGACCGGGGGCACAGGTCCTGTAGAGGGCACAGGGAATCTTGGGGCCAGAGTCAGGGTCCTCTCCCAGCTCTGCCGCCTCTCATTTCTGGCTGAAATGTCACCTTCGGAGTAGAATGTCCTCTGAATTTCCAGTGGGAAACGAAAAGGTTTCTGCTTTAAGCCCTACCAGTCAACACGCCTTTTTCAAATGCAAATTTCTGAGCCCAGATGAAACAAAGCCAGGTTTTTGGAAGCCAGTAGGAGCTGTGTGTGTGTGGGTGGGTGTGTGGGTGTGTGTGTGCGCGCGCGCGCGCACGCGCGCGCCTGCGTATGAGAGAGAGAAAGAGGCAGCCATCCACCACATTTTCCATCTCTTGGACACGACTGAAGTGACTTAGCAGCAGCAGCAGCAGCATGATAAACAAGAAATTAGTTTGTGAACAATAAAGAAAGCAGGACTGGCCCCAGAGAGCTAGATGCGTATGAAGCTCCAATGCTCTGGCCACCTGATACAAAGAGCTGACACACTGGAAAAGACCCTGATGCTGGGAAAGATTGAGGGCAGGAGAAGAAGGGGACGACAGAGGGTGAGATGGCTGGATGGCATCACCGACTCAATGGACATGAGTTTGAGCAAGCTCTGGGAGATGGTGAAGGACCGGGAAGCCTGGTGTGCTATATATAGTCCATGGGGTTGCAAAGGGTCAGACACAACTGAGTGATTGAACAACAGCAGCAACAAATCTGTAGGAAATGATTTCAGCTAGTCTGGACACTTGTATCTTCCCATAGAAGATAGAAGATTGCTAAATCTCTTCATGTGAGAGATTTCGTTTTCTCTTAATTATCAGTAATCTTTCCTATTCAGATTATCTGCCGCTTGCTGCAAATGTGTATAACATTCCCACTGAATAAATAACTCTCCACTTTAAGGTTTGGGGGTTTTTTAGTTGACAGGGAGCCTTCAGAGCACAAATTGCAACCTTCACATCATCCCCCGATCTCCCGTCCCCACTGGGCTTCTGTCCACAGCTCTTGTCTTCACACACGATACTCTTGTTTTGTTCTGCCCCTAGCTTCCCCATTGGCCTGTAAAGCTACAAGAAGGCAAATGTAATGGGATCTATTGCACCTAAAACAGTGCCTGACATATAACAGCAGTTCCTTAGACTTTGAAAGAAATGAGTTAAGAGCCGCACACGACGGAAATGACTGAGCAAAAGCTTTCTCTGTGCCGGCTCTATTCTCAGCCCTTTGCCTGGACTACCGGCTATATCCTAGTGACGGCCCTGTGAAGCAGGTTATTGTTACTGCCATCATTTCATCCTGATTTTCAGAAGGGGAAACCAAGGCACAGATAGAGGAAGAATTAGATTTAAAACTGCAAGCCTGAAGGGACCGTGGCAGGAAATTTAATGCACAGAATCCAGGGCAGGGGGGCTTCCCTGGTGCTCCAGTGGTTCAAATTCCTTAACCACTTAAGGAGGATTCCTTGCAATGCTGGGGACACTGGTTCGATCGCTGGCCCAGGAAGATCCCACAGGCTGCGGGGCAACCAAGCCCGTGAGCTGCAATTACTGAAGCCCGCACACCCTAGAGCCTGTGCTCCCCAACAAGAGAGCAATGAGAAGCCAGCGCATGGCAACTAGAGAGTAGCCTCCACTCTCCACAACTGGAGAAAAGCCCATACGAAGATCCAGAGCAGCCAAAAATAAACAGATAAGTATTTTTTTTTAAATCCAAGGCAGGCATACACACTGAGGAAACCAGAATTGAAAGAGACACATGTACCCCCAATGTTCATCACAGCACTGTGTACAATAGCCAGGACATGGAAGCAACCTAGATGTCCACCAGCAGACAAACGGATAAGAAAGCTGTGATACATATACACAGTAGAGTATTACTCAGTCATTAAAAAGAATACATTTGAATCAGTTCTAATGAGGTGGATGAAACTGGAGCCTATTATACAGAGTGAAGTAAGTCAGAAAGAAAAACACCAATAGAGTATACTAACGCATATATATGGAATTTAGAAAGATGGTAATGATAACCCTGTATGCAAGACAGCAAAAGAGACACAGATGTAAAGAACAGACTTGGACTCTGTGAGAGAAGGTGAGGGTGGGATGATTTGAGAGAATGGCATTGAAACATGTATATTAACATATGTGAAACAGATCACCAGTCCAGGTTCAATGTATGAGACAGGGTGCTCAGGGCTGGTGCACTGGGATGACGCTAAGGGATGGGATGGGAGGGAGGTGGGAGGGGGTTCAGGATGGGGAACACAGGTACACCCATTGCTGATTCATGTCAATGTATGGCAAAAACCACTACAATATTGTAAAGTAATTAGCCTCCAGTTAAAATAAATTAATTAANAAGATGCAACACATAATGAAGCAAAACCGGAGTCCATTCAGGATCACCCCAAGAATGGCTCCTCCCAGGCTCCCTCCACCTGGGTCCCCACCACCCAGCCCAGGCCACACTGTGGGCTCTCCGCCGCCCCAGGCCAGCCCCACCCTGCCCCCAGCCCACGGCTGCCTGGCACATCCCTCCTCCTCCAAGTGCGGTGCCCCCCACGTTCCTCCGCTATCCATCTCCAGCAATGTCATCTAAGTGAATGCAATCCCCTCAGCACTGTGACATCATTTGGTCACCACACAGACACATCTCAGCTGATACGAATATTCCCAGATTAGAGGCTAGGAAAGTGCAGTGAGAAGATATCAGTAACTTCTCTGGGGGCACTCGGCTGAGAGGTGAAGCCAGGGCTTTAGCCAGGTCTTTTGATTCCAAAGGGACTTCCTAGGTGGCTCAGTGGTAAAAAATCTGCCTGCCAATGCAGGAGACCTAAGGGACGTGAGTTCACCCCAGGATGCCTAAGAGAAGGAAATGGCTATCCACTCCAGTATTCTTGTCTGGAGAATTCCATGGGCAGAGAGGCCTGGCAGGCTACAGTCCATGGGGTCACAAAGAGTTGGACATGACTGGGCAGGCATGCACACACACACTCATTGACTCCAAACCTTCCACCTCCTGCCACGAGGCCTTCCACATGTCACGTCCTTGCAGATTAGTTTAAGCCAGAAGGGAACTCCCCTTCCTCTTGCCTGGGCACCTGCAGAATTACGCACCTGCCAGCTCCACCTGTACCCCTGCCCACACCCACCTCAGCACCTGCAAGACTCAATTCCTTGACTCGTATCTTACTCCGACTCCTCGTTTCATGTAGCCAGTACTCAACAAACGCTGGGGAGGTGGGTGAAGATCACCGTGGATGATTCTCAAGGAAATACCCAGGTTTGCAGCATGTGGAAGTTTGGCCCTGGTCTGGGTGGGACCACAGGTTCCATGAAAGGAACTGGCGTGGCCCCACCCTGAACTGGGTAACTTCCATCCACACCCACGAAACAGAAATTAAGGCACACTTGGGCTCCAGCGCTCCCTGCAACTCAAACCATGGTGTGACTCCTTTTCCCAGCCGGACCTGAGCTTGTGATGAAAAGCACAGCGACACTGCCAGGCCCTGTCTTCAGTGACTGGAAAGAGAGATCATCAGCACTGCCCTGATTCACAAGCTTCCGCGTTCATTAATATAATACAGACAGCCTCTCCCAGAAAGGCATGTTAAAAAGACCTCGCTTTTAAGATTTTCGGTTCCACCCAGCTTCACTGCACTATTAATACTTTGCTTTCACAACTCGCTCATTCATCCTTTTCATTAATACAATCAAAATTGATGACGGAAAACTACAAATACCTGCGACATCCTGAACATGCCAAGGTGCAGACTGTNATGATTCTCAAGGAAATACCCAGGTTTGCAGCATGTGGAAGTTTGGCCCTGGTCTGGGTGGGACCACAGGTTCCATGAAAGGAACTGGCGTGGCCCCACCCTGAACTGGGTAACTTCCATCCACACCCACGAAACAGAAATTAAGGCACACTTGGGCTCCAGCGCTCCCTGCAACTCAAACCATGGTGTGACTCCTTTTCCCAGCCGGACCTGAGCTTGTGATGAAAAGCACAGCGACACTGCCAGGCCCTGTCTTCAGTGACTGGAAAGAGAGATCATCAGCACTGCCCTGATTCACAAGCTTCCGCGTTCATTAATATAATACAGACAGCCTCTCCCAGAAAGGCATGTTAAAAAGACCTCGCTTTTAAGATTTTCGGTTCCACCCAGCTTCACTGCACTATTAATACTTTGCTTTCACAACTCGCTCATTCATCCTTTTCATTAATACAATCAAAATTGATGACGGAAAACTACAAATACCTGCGACATCCTGAACATGCCAAGGTGCAGACTGTTAAAGTCCGGGGATGAGACCGACACGTGGGAACCTGGAAGGGGTCTACATGGCACCACTTGGTCGAGAAGAGGTGGGCCGTCTCCAGGGCGTCGAGGAGCCGCCAGTGAGGAGAAAGCTTTGCATCGCGCCTTTGCGGGCACAGAGCTTCCCTTGTGGCTAAGCTGGTAAAGAATCTGCCCACAATGCAGGAGACCCTGGTTCAATTCCTGAGTCAGGAAGATCTGCTGGAGAAGGTACAGGCTACCCACTCCAGTATTCTAGCCTGGACGCAAAGAGTCGGACATGACCGAGCAACCTGCCCTTCACTTTCTGTGGGCACCACAGGGCTCCAGAGTTGTGGGACCTTGCGACACAGAGAGACGGTGTCGAGACACAGGCACAGAGGAGAGGATGGGTGGACCACGAGACACTGGCGACCCAAGGGCTGCAGAAGCCACAGTAAGGCCCTCCCGGGAGGAGGGGACCCTGGCAGGGAGAGCTGGGCTGGCTGGGCCTGAGTAAAGAGGGGCGGTGGCCCACGGGGGGACGGGGGGAAGTGTCGCCGTGGCCCAGCAAGAGGCAGAGGGCCCGGCGGAACAGCAACGGCAGCACAGGACGGAGCTCAGGGAGTCGCCTTGGTGTTCTCGCCAATGTTCTATTTGTGGGCACGCTGAATGAAGCTAAGAAGAGATAAGAACGCCCTCCGCAGCGATCAGTGCAAAGAAATAGAGGAAAACAACAGAATGGGGAAGACTAGAGATCCCTTCAAGAAAATGAGAGATACCAAGGGAACATTTCATGCAAAGATGGGCTTGATAAAGGACAGAAATGGTATGGACCTAACAGAAGCAGAAGATATTAAGGAGAGATGGCAAGAATACACAGAAGAACTGTACAAAAAAGAGCTTCAAAACCAAGATAATCACATGATGGTGTGATCACTCACCTAGAGCCAGACATCCTGGAATGTGAAGTCAAGTGGGCCTTAGAAAGCATCACTACGAACAAAGCTAGTGGAGGTGATGGAATTCCAATTGAGCTATTTCAAATCCTGAAAGATGATGCTGTGAAAGGGCTACACTCAATATGCCAGCAAATTTGGAAAACTCAGCAGTGGCCACAGGACTGGAAAAGGTCAGTTTTCATTCCAATCCCAAAGAAAGGCAATGCCAAAGAATGCTCAAACTACCGCACAACTGCACTCATCTCACACACTAGTAAAGTAATGCTCAAAATTCTCCAAGCCAGGCTTCAGCAATACATGAACCATGAATTTCCAGATGTTCAAGCTGGTTTTAGAAAAGGCAGAGGAAC
>SJYW01034768.1:12939-26862 GCA_006410735.1 Raphicerus campestris | reverse complement strand
ACAGGAGTATTTATAGACTTAGAACAAAGACAGTGAGTTGGCAAGGGCGGATTGGTTGCAAGGGGTTCTTGACATCTATTAATTGGCTAAATTTTGCACACGCAGGCTCGCTTAAGGGACTTTTCATGTTATCTGGGCTAGTTCTAACCAGGTTACAGGGAATATGTGAACTGGCTGAGTCTCAAGGTCGAGGGGATGATGATCTCAGCTCCTTCTGGGGAGTGACCCAGCTTTTTTGTGATTGTAGCTCTGGCTACTTTAGTCCCTGAAGCTTGTCATGGCTTCTGTCAGGTCTCAACAGTATTCCCTTGAGCTGACCTCCTGCAAAGCTCCTAGGATACCACTTACTGCTCTGTCCCTCCTAGGTATGTTTCAGGAGTAGCTGGTGCTGGACAGCCACTATTTATTATTATGTCACTAAACTGCATTTCCCAGACAAAATACTGGAGTGGGCTGCCATTTCCTCTTCCAGAGGATCTTCTGGATCCAGGGATCAAACCTGCGTCTCTTGCATCTTCTGCACTGGCAGCCAGAATCTTTACTACTGCACCACCAGGCAAGGGCAAAATATGAAATATCATTATTTCCAAATGTAGTAAGAACTGAAAATATTAGTTAGAGACCATTATTTTGCTTCCATTTAGCATTACTATTTTGCTGACAGATAATTTAGCAAACCCTTCTGAACATTTTTTATTATTAATTTATATTTTAATAATGGTTTACATTTTAGAGAAAAATTGGTGGGAAATTACAGGAATTTCTTATAAACCCTGGCCTTATACATGCACAGGCTTACACACACACAGACCTTCGCATTTAAAACCTTCCCCAGCAAATTGGAGCATTTNTTTATTATTAATTTATATTTTAATAATGGTTTACATTTTAGAGAAAAATTGGTGGGAAATTACAGGAATTTCTTATAAACCCTGGCCTTATACATGCACAGGCTTACACACACACAGACCTTCGCATTTAAAACCTTCCCCAGCAAATTGGAGCATTTATTACATGTGATAAACCTACATCAACTTATAATAAAGTCCATAGTTTACATTACTGTTCACTCATGGTATTATATGTATTCCACAATTTTGTACAGATGTATAATGACTTATCTGGAGAAGAAAATGGCAACCCACTCCAGTAGTCTTGCCTGGAAAAATCCATGGATGGAGAAGCCTGGCAAGTTACAGTCCAAGTGGTCACACAGAATCAGAAATGACCAAGTAACTAACACTTTCACTTTCATAGTAACTTATATCTCTCATAATTGCATAATTTCACTACCCTAAAAATCCCCTATGCTGTTATTTCATCTCTATCCTCTCCCTAACTCTGGAAAACTATTATTTTTCCTGTCTTCATAGTTGTACCTTCCCCAGAATGTCACAAAGTTAGAATCATATGGTTAGGCAGATTTATTTTTAGATTGACTTTCTCACTTAAAGGCCTGCCTTCCCTGGTGACTCAGATGGTAAAGAGTCTGCCTTCAGTGCAGGAGACCCAGGTTCAATCCCTGAGTCTGGAAGATCCCCTGGAGAAGGAAAGGCAATCTACTCCAGTATTCTTGCCTGGAGAATCCTATGGTCAGAGGAGCCTGATAGGTTACAGTTGATGGGGTCATAAAGAGTGAGACATGACTAAACAACTTCACTTTTCAGTTAAAAAATATGAATTTAAGGCTTCTCCATGTCTTTCAAGGGCTTGATAGTTCATTTATTTTTAGTGCTGAATAATATTTCACTGTCTGTTGTGCCATGGTTTATTTATCTGCTCACCTACTGAAGAATGTCTTGATGGCTTACAAGTTTAGATTTTTATAAATAAAGCTACTAAAAAATTACGATGCACATTTTTGTAGGAACTCAAATATTCAACGCCTTTGGTTAAATATCAAAACGTATGATTGACAGATCTTATGATAGTGTATGTTTAGCTTTGTAAGAATTGTCAAACTACCATCCGAAGTGACTACACTTCAGTTACAAATAAATGAGAGTTCCTGTTACTCCATATCCTTGTCAGCATTTGATGTTCTGGATTTTCTGAGAGGTATGTAGTGGTGTCTTATTGTTAATTTGTATTTCATCCATTATGTGCAGAATCTTTTCATAGGCTTATTTGACATCTTTATCTTTTTTTGGTGACTTGTCTGTTAAAATATTTGGCCCACTTTTTAATTGAGTTGTTTATTTTCTTAGTGTTGAGTATTAGGAGTTCTTTGTATGTTTTAGATAACCGTCCTTTATCGGATCTGTTTTGTGTAAATATTTCTTCCCAGTCTGTAGTTTGACTTCCCATCCTCTAAACACTGTCTTTCTCAGATCAGAAGTTTTTAGTTTTAATGAAGTCCAGCTGGTCAATTATTGCTTTCATGGGTTGCACCTTTGGTGCTATATTCAAAATGTCCTAGATCTACCCAAGGTTATCTAGGTTGCCTCCTATGTTACATTCTGGGAGTTTTCTAGTTTTACATTTTACATATTTAGTTCTTGGATCCATTTTGAGTTAATTTTTGTGTAGCATGTAAGACTTGTGTCTTTTTTCTGTTTTGCATGTAGATGTCAGCTCTTCTAGCACCACTTGTTCAAATACTATTTTTTCCATTGTACTGTTTTGTTCATTTCTCAAAGATAAGTTGACTAAATTTACATGACTGTATTTCTGGGCTATTATTCTGTTTCATTGGTCTATTTGTCTGTTTGCTTAGTAATATCACAATGATGATTATTGTGGCTTTATAGTAAGTCTTAAGTTGGATAGAATCAATCCCCCAGCTTTGTTCTTTTTCAACATTGTGTTAGCAATTCTGGGTTTTTTTTTTGCCACTTCACATGGACTTTAGAATACATTTTGATAGCCACAAAATAGCTTGCTTGGATTTTGGATGAGATCACATCCAGTCAAGCTCCATAATGACTGCAGGTGGTGACTGCATCCACGAAATTAAAAGACGCTTGCTTCTTGGAAGGAAAGCTATGACAAACCTGGACAGCATATTAAAAAGCAGAGACATTATTTTGTTGACAAAGGTCTATATATAGTCAAAGCTATAGTTTTTCCAGTAGTCATGTATGGATGTGAGAGCTGGACCATAAAGAAGGCTGAGCATTGAAGAAATGATGCTTTTGAACTGTGGAGCTGTAGAAGACTCTTGAGAGTACCTGGGACAGCAAGAAGATCAAAGCAGTCAATTGTAAAGGAAATCAACCCTGAATATTCATTGGAAGGACTGATTCTGCAGCTGGAGCTCCAATACTTTGGCCACCTGATGTGAAGAACTGACTCATTGGAAAAGACCCTGATACTGGGAAAGATTGAAGGCAAAAGGAGAAGGGAGTGGTAGAGGATGAAATGATTAGATAGCATCACCGACTCAATGGACATGAGTTTGAGCAAACTCCAGGAAACAGTCAAGGACAAGGAAGCCTGGTGTGTTGCAATTCATGGGATAGCAAAAAGTAAATCACAACTTAGTAAATGAT
Organism: Raphicerus campestris; assembly: GCA_006410735.1. Taxonomy (NCBI): domain Eukaryota; kingdom Metazoa; phylum Chordata; class Mammalia; order Artiodactyla; family Bovidae; genus Raphicerus; species Raphicerus campestris. The sequence continues at coordinate 23,371 of SJYW01034768.1, read as the reverse complement.
CAACAACAACAATATATCAAGTTGGGAAGAACTGACATCTTGACAGTATTGAGTCATTCTATCCATGAATATAGAATATCTCTTTAATTCTTCTGTGATTTCTTTCATCAGAGTTTTATCATTTTTTCTTATATAGATTCCCTATACATATTTTGTTAGACTCATAACGAAGTCTTTCATTTGGTAGATTAGAACAACATAATCCAGGAACTTTGAAATGCCAGTTCAAAACTGCTAGCCTCCAAGCTAGGTGTGGTCACTGAGAAAATGGTTGCAGTGAGCTCTGTGGGCTTTCTATGAACTTGGTAAATAGTCCAATATGCATTAATAGCCCCTTTAAACCACAACTTTGAAAATGTCTGACATTTTATAAAGCAAAATTATTTCTGCAACAGATATGTTTAGTATGGTACTTTGCAAGGGCTGTTACAAGAGCATCACAAAGTAGGTGCCTTAAACAATCCAGATTCACAGTCTCACAGTTCTGAAGACTAGAAGTTTGCGATTAAGGTGTAGGCAGCTTTTTGTTGTGATTTCTGAGCGCTGTGAGTGGGGATCTATTCCAGGCCTCTGTCTGCAGCTTTCAGATGGTTATTTTTGTGTTCACATGGCATTCTCCCGGCATCAAATTCTCCTTTCTTATAAGGACACCAGTAATAATGGATTAGTTCAGTTCAGTTCAGTTGCTCAGTCGTGTCTCACTCTTTGCGACCCCACGAACTGCAGCACGCCAGGCTTCCCTGTCCATCACCAACTCCAGGAATCTACCCAAACCCATGTCCATCGACTCGATGATGCCATCCAGCCATCTGATCCTCTGTTGTCCCCTTCTTCTCCTGCCCTCAATCTTTCCCAGTAACAGGGCCTTTTCAAATGAGTCAGCTCTTTGCATTAGGTGGCCAAGTATTGGAGTTTCAACTTCAACATCAGNACTGCAGCACGCCAGGCTTCCCTGTCCATCACCAACTCCAGGAATCTACCCAAACCCATGTCCATCGAGTTGATGATGCCATCCAGCCATCTCATTCTCTGTTGTCCCCTTCTTCTCCTGCCCTCAATCTTTCCCAGTAACAGGGCCTTTTCAAATGAGTCAGCTCTTCGCATTAGGTGGCCAAGTATTGGAGTTTCAACTTCAACATCAATTGTTCCAATGAACACCCAGGACTGATCTCCTCTATGATGAACTGGTTGGATCTCCTTGAAGTCCTAGGGAATCTCAAGAATCTTCTCCAACACCGTAGTTTGAAAGCATCAATTCTTCTGAGCTCAGCTTTCTTTACAGTCTAACTCTCACATCCATACATGACTACTGGAAAAACCATAGCCTTAACTAGACAGACCTTTGTTGGGTCATAACTTTCCTTCCAAAGGGTAAGAGTCTTTTAATTTCATGGCTGCAATCACCATCTGCAGTGATTTTGGAGCCCCCCAAAATAAAGTCAGTCATTGTTTCCACTGTTTCCCCATCTATCCATGAAGTGATGGCATCAGATGCCATGATCTTAGTTTTCTGAATGTTGAGCTTTAAGCCAACTTTTTCACTCTCCTCTTTCACTTTCATCAGGAGGCTCTTTAGTTCCTCTACACTTTCTGCAATAAGGGTGGTNATAAATTTCTGCTGCAAAGTGAAAGTGAAGTTGCTCAGTCATGTCAGACTCTTTGCAACACCATGGACTGTAGCCTACCAGGCTCCTCCCTCCATGGGATTCTCCAGGCAAGAGTACTGGAGTGGGTTGCCATTTTCTTCTCCAGGGGATCTTCCTGACCCAGGGATCAAACCCAGGTCTCCTGCATTCCAGGCAGTTGCTTTAACCTCTGAGCCACCTTTCTGCTAGAGATGTCCAAAAATTGCCAACCACATTTTTTAATTGTCAAATTTTCTTGTAATTTGGTCAGTTTTTTCTTTGCAAGGCTAGAGGCTTTATTGTTAAGACTACCTACATTTCTGCTACTGCTGTTTAGTTGCTAAGTCATGTCCAACTCTTTGCAACCCCATGGACTATAGCCAGCCACGCTCCTGTCCATGTGGTTTCCCAGGCAAGAATACTGGCGTGGGTTGCCATTTCCTTCTCCAAGGAATCTTCCCAACCCAGGAACTGAACCCACGACTCTTTATCACAGGCAGACTGTTTACCACTGGGTCACCAGGGAAGCAGTAGTTATGTTTCTTTAATGGATTTTCTCTTTATTTTTCTCTAGAATTTCTCTTTATCACTATAAATGTTTTTTGACCTAAATTTTATTTTATGTTGTATTAATACTGCCATACCAACATACTTTTCATTATTGTATTTCACAGTTTTAAAGCACATTTTTTTTATACAGTTTAAAATTTTAGAAATCAAAATGCATAAACAATTATCAGAGTTGAGATGATTTTCTGTTTTCTGGTATTACATATCATAAGGGTGTGTTTTAAAACGGAATGGTGCCTGAAACTCAAGGAATTCAGTATTTGTGTGACATCTTTTTCTCTTTATTTCAACACTTTTGATTGGTTATTAGGTATGCTACCATAAACAGCTAACAGATGGATTTTTAAGAATTCACATTGATTGTTAATCTCTGTGTTTAAATAGTTGAATTCTATCATTTTATAATCATTTAAAAGTCATCAAATGTCATGATTTTTACTTATTTCTACCACCTCATATTGTATTTTTACTTGTCTTTGTTGTATTGGTTGGATAAAATTTTCAATATTCCTTTTATTCCCTATTCCAAGTTTCTAAACATATATCATGAGGCTCTTTAGCCTCCTGGTGAGACTATGGAGGAGGAGTCTCAGTCTTCTCTTAAGAAGTAAAAAGCTGAACTCGAGTTACTAACAAATTGTTATTTGTTCAGAGGTTTACAATTTGCTGTTTTAAGAATTAATAAGAGACTGACAAATTGCTCTTTAAAATTCTACCACTATCTATCTACAATATCTATTGTAAGTTCTTATAAGACAGTAATATCTATTTTACATTATTATATTACCATTATTATAATACGTATTTTACAATATATATTGCAAGCTTTCATAAGACTATATAAAAACATGTATTATTCTAAAATATATATTCTGATATTCAAACAATAACCAAAATGAACATTCCAACTTAACCAAAGAGACAAATTGACTGAAAATGACATGTAATTATGGAAGAAATACAAGAATATAAGGAAATTTCTTTGGATAAGGTTGGATGTCCAAGGTAAAAATGAGATGGCACTTAGAAAATATATGGAAGAAAATAGAAACATTCATTTAAGTAGATTTTAATCTATGAATAAAAGTTTTAAAAGAATATCTAATCTGCTTAGTTACAAAGGGAAAAGGGTAAAAACAGAGAATACGTAAACATTACTATTAATATTTAAAAATCATTGTGAATCAAATAACAGAAAGTAAAAGACTGGAAATAAGGGAAATCTGACAGAAGCAAGAAAGAGTTCGTCTGATACAGGTTAACTTAAACTTGCAGTAACTAATAACAGCTAAAGATTACTAGGTATACTCTGCGCTAGGTAGTGTTCCAAGTACTTTACATCTGTTATCTCCTCTAACCTGCATAGTGAAGTGAAAGTGAAAGTGAAGTCGCTCAGTCCTGTCCGACTCTTAGCGACCCCATGGACTGCAGCCCACCAGGCTGCTCTGTCCACGGGATTTTCCAGGCAAGAGTACTGGAGTGGGGTGCCATTGCCTTCTCCGAACCTGCACAGTAGTAGAGTGATATTATTATCTCCATTGTGCAGTGACGGAAACTGAGGTATGTAGAGATTAGTTTACCTACCTAATGTCATATAGCAAAGAAGTAAAAGAGTCAAGAGCCAAAGTGCAAAAATATTGCTCTGGGGTCCACACTGTCATAGAGTAAAACCAGAGTAATCTGTAGGCAATGTCCCCGAAAATCCTGAAGCAGAAGGCCTTGAGCAGCTCCCCTGAAGGACCAACTACAACTGCCACCACATGGCTAGAGCGCCGGTTACATCCATAATTGTGTTCCAGGTCATTAAAGCCCTGCTCATTGGTTTCTCATGTTGTTTTTCTTTCTAACATCCTCATGTTGCCTCTCCATGACCCCTTGTAATCTAAAGGCATCTTTGATTCTTATAAACTCAAAGGGACCTACTAACTGGGATGTTTTTGAGTTTTACAATATAAATGAGATGAAGCATTTATCAACATTCTAAATGGATCTGGAAACGTTCAACACAAAAACCGGTCCATAAGTATAAAGTATTAATGCCAAACTAAGTAACTAGAAGTTAGAATAAATCATTATCTTAATCGAGAAAACAATAGGACATGTGAATTTACAGCTGTGGTCAGGATGGAGCATCATAAAAATGTAGTATCATATTGAAAAGTGGGAAAGATAATAAAATAAATAAAAGGAGCCCCAAATACTGAAAATGAAAGAATGATTTGTTATATTTAAATTCACTGGAAAAGGTTTTAAAATACTATCTGGAAATTTTGAGAGGATTCACTTGAAGAAAATAAAAATGGCTAAGGACTGTTTTGAGACATTTGAATAATTTCATTTTAAAAAAGGAAGAATGAACATATAAAATTCCTTAGGAGATCTAAACAATAATTTTTAAATCATTCATAAAAACATTCATCACCACACAATTTTAATGTCAAAGTAAATTAGTATAAATATCCCATAATGTAGAAAAAAATGAATGGAATACAAAACACACCCGCATTAGAACATTATATAGTCATTAAAGGTAATCTTGGTGGAAATATGTAATAGCATGAAAAAAAATTTTTTTAATAAGTTATGCTTAGATGCACTGAAATGGAGAGGAGTTGGGGGCAGACGGATAGGCCTGCACTGGAGGGAGCTGAAATGAAAGGTCAGAGATGCACTTTTTAATTTTTTTAAAGAATAATTTATTTACAGAATTTTGTTTTCTGTCAGAAAACAACAAGAATCAGCCATAGATACACCCATGTCCCCTCCCTCCTGAACCTCCCTTCCACATCCCTCCCCATTCCACTCTTCTAGATTGTCACAGAGCCCCTGTTTGAGTTCCCTGATTCATACAGCAAATTCCTGTTGGCTTTCTATTTTACCTGTGGTATTGTAAATGTCCACGTTACTCTCTCCATACATCTCACCATCTCCTTCTTCCCCTCCCATCATGTCCATAAGTCAGTTCCCTATGTCTGTTCTCCATTGCTGCCCTGAAAATTATTTCATCAGTACCATCTTTTTAGATTCCATATATATACATCAGTATACACTATTTACATTTCTCTTTCTGTGTTACTTCAATCTGTATAATAGGCTCTAGGTTCATCCACCTCAATAGAACTGATTCAAACGTGTTCCTTTTTATAGCTTACTAGTATTCCATTGTATTTATGTACCACAGTTCTTTATCCATTCATCTGTCGATAGACATCTAGGTTGCTTCCACGTTCTAGCTATCGTAAACAGTGCTGCAATGAACATTGGGATAAATGTGTCTTTTTCAATTTTTGGTTTCCTCTGAGTATATGCCTTGGAGGTCATATGGTGGTTTTATTCCTAGCTTTTTAAAGAATCTCCATTCTATCTTCCACAGTAGCTGTATCAATGTACATTCCCATCAGCGATGCAAGAGGGCTCCCTTTTCTCCACACCCTCTCTAGCATTTATTGTTTGTAGACTTTTTCATGATGGCTATTCTGACTGGTGTGAAGTGGTATCTCATTGTAGTTCTGATTTGGATTTCTCTAACAATGAGAGGTGTTGAGCATCTTTTCACGTGTTTCTTAACCATCTGTATGTCTTTTTTGGAGAAATGACTTTTTAGATCTTTTTTTCCCACTTTTGGATCTTTTTTCCCATTTTTTGATTGGGTTGATTGTTTTTCTGGCATTGAGTTATATGAGTTGCTTGCATATTTTGGAAATTAATTCTTCATCAGTTGTTTTTTTTGCTATTATTTTCTCCCATTCTGAGGGTTGTCCTTTAACTTTGTTTGTAGTTTCCTTTTCTGTGCAAAAGATTTTAAGTTTAAATAGGTCCCACTTGTTTATTTTTATTTCCTTTACTCTAGGAAGTGGATCCATAGAAGACCTTGCTTTGATTTACATCATTGAGGGTTCTGCCTATGTTTTCCTCTAAGAGTTTTATACTTTCTGGTCTTACACTAGGTCTTTAATCCATTTTGACTTTGAATATCTCTCCATATCTTTGTGTGTGGCATTAGGAAGAGTTCTAATTCCATTCTTTTCCATGTAGCTGTCCAGTTTTTCCAGCACCGTTTATTGAAGAGGCTGTCTTTGCCCCGTAGTATATTCTTGCCTCCTTTGTCAAAAAATAAGGTACCCATAGTTGCATGCATTACTTCTGGGCTCTCTATCTTATTCAATTGGTCTATATTTCTGTTTTTATGTCAGTGCCATACTGCCTTGATGACTATAGCTTTGTAGTATACTGTCAAGTCAGGAAGGTTGATTCCTCCAGTTCCATTCTTTCTCAAGGCTGCTATAGCTATTCAGGGTCTTTTGGGTTTCCATATGAATTGTGAAACTTTTTGTTCTAGTTATGTGAAAAATACCATTGGTAATTTAATAGAGATGGCACTGAATCTGTAGATTGTATTTGGTAGTATAGTCCTTTTCACAATATTGATACTTCCTACCCAGGATCATGGAATATCTCTCCATCTGTTTATGTCATCTTTGGTTTCTTTCATCAGTGTCTTATAATTTTCTGTGCCCAGGTTTTTGTCTCCTTATGTAGATTTATTCCTGGATATTTTATTCTTTTGTTGCAGTGGTGAATGGGATTGATTCCTTAATTTCTCTGTCTTATTTTTCATTGCTTATACAGGAATCAGTTCAGTTCAGTCACTCAGTCGTATCCAGCTCTTTGTGACCCCATGAACCACAGCACGCCAGGCTTCCCTGTCCATCACCAACTTCCAGTCCACCCAAATCCATGTCCATTGAGTCAGTAATGCCATCCAGCCATCTCATCCTCTGTCGTCCCCTTCTCCTCCTGCCCTCAATCTTTCCCAGCATCAGGGTCTTTTCAAATGAGTCAGCTCTTCGCATCAGGTGGCCAAAGTATTGGAGTTTCACCTTCAACTCCTACCAATGAACACTCAGGACTTATCTCCTTTAGGATTAGCAGTATTTTTATAAGACTATGTTGAAATGAAAAAACTTAAACATAGTAGAAAATCATGAAAGTCCTGAAGAGAAACAGGATAGAGATATTCAAAGACTGACATACACAATAATGCTACCAGTACATTTATTTAAGTGGTAAGACTCTTGCAGTGATTTTCATTTACTTTTTCTATATATTTTAAATTTCAATGAGTATATATTATTTTATTATGAAAATATTATTTCACATAGAGAGGACAGCAGTAATTAAATCATACCTAATGTCTCAAAAATCACTGCAGATGGTGATTGCAGCCATGAAATTAAAAGACACTTACTCCTTGGAAGGAAAGTTACGATCAACCTAGATAGCATATTCAAAAGCAGAGACTTTACTCTGCCAACAAAGGTCTGTCTAGTCAAGGCTATGGTTTTTCCAGTGGTAATGTATGTATGGATGTGAGTTGGACTGTGAAGAAAGCTGAGCGCTGAAGAATTGATGCTTTTGAACTGTGGTGTTGGAGAAGACTCTTGAGAGTCCCTTGGACTGCAAGAAGATCCAACCAGTCCATTCTAAAGAAAATCAGTCCTGGGTGTTCTTTGGAAAGAAGGATGCTAAAGCTGAAACTCCAGTATTTTGGCCAGATCATGCGAAGAATTGACTCATTGAAAAGACTCTGATGCTGGGAGGGATTGGGGGCAGGAGGAGAAGGGGACGACAGAGGATGAGATGTTGATGGATGTGAGTCTGAGTGAACTCCGGGGGTTGGTGATGGACAGGGAGGCCTGGCGTGCTGCGATTCATGGGGTCGCAAAGAGTCGGACACGACTGAGTGACTGAACTGAACCGAATGTCTAAAGATGGATATGTTTACAGGAAAAACAGGATGAAGGGGAATCCACAATGGGAACAAAGAAAAATTCTTAAAATTGATATGAACTCTAATATGAAGTAATATTTCATGGCAATTCCTTGATTCCTTTACCCTATAGGACCAGCAACCTACTGATTCTATCAGTTTCACTGCTTCTCACTTGTTTCCTCTTCAAATAGTTCCTCTATTCACAGTTTAAATGACAAGAATGGTCACTACAACCACCTTCCTGCCTTCCTCCTTAACTCTCCAAATGTTTCTACAAGTTCTATCAATACTAACCATTATAACTGTACCTTGGTGAAACCCAACACTGAACCATAATCCAGAAAGTGCTCGTAGATGAAAAAAAGCACATAGACTAACCCCAGGTGGTTAGTTCCTAATGTTGCCAGGCAATCTTACTTAAAATCCCAGACACATACATGCCCCTCTCCTTTCTTGTTGAATCTCTAACACCCTCCTTGGTTTTCATTTTTAGCTGATAATTTTCCTTCTTATTTTACTGAGGATTAAAAAAAAAGCATTCAGAGAGAACTTCCACATGTTCTTACCAACACATCTTTTGAACTACCTATGTTTGGATCATGCACTTGGGTTTCTTTCCTGTTACTGAGGATGAACTGTTGGTACTGCCAGCCAAGTATCCCTGGCTCCACAGATATGCAGGTTCCATTTCTAGTAACCTATTCAAAGAAATGTATCAAAAACAATCTTTCTCTTTCCAGCATCACAAGTGTATTCCCTTCTGTTGCATCTTTCCCATATGCACAAAAACATGCTGATACTTTGGACATTTTTTGAAAAAGTCAACCAAACCATCCTGACCTTACTATACCCTCTATTCCACCTATTTCCCATCTTCCCTTTATAGAAAAAGACACACAAAAATATCTTCTCTGTTCATCACAATTATTTTTTTCTTACTCTCAGTGCCCTTCCATCATTTTTACCTACTCTCCTCTCCATCAGAAATGCTCTTGTCAAGGTCACCTATGATTTCCCATCACCAATTTCAATGGTAAATTCTCATTCAGTGTCTTTAATCCATCAACATTATGAAATGTAGCTTATTACTCTCTCCTCCTTGAACAGTCAGGTCACTCAGATCATATCATTCATTTATTCAAAACCTTGCAATGGCTTCCTTTCTCAACCAAGTAAAAGTCAACGTCATATGACGTATATGAACTCAGTCCAAAACACCTGACCCCATACCCAGTGTGAGGTCATCTTCTATACCCTCTCCTTCATCAAGTGACTCTATTCACACTGGCCTTACTGTGCTTCAAACACAATAGGCACGTTCCTGCCTCATGGTCTTTATGTTTGTTGATTTCTCTGCCTAAAAATCTCTTTCCCCAGATATCTGTGGTGACTTCATCAGCATCTTTATATACTTGCCAAAATATCACCTCATAAATGACACTTTCCTTGGCCCTGTGACTAAAATTATTAATTCAATACACACCCTTCACTGCATTTGTCTATCTTCTTTTTCTCCATGCCACCTACAACCTCTAACATGCAATATATATGAACAATTTATGTCCTATATTCCCGACACTAGAATATATGCACCATAGACTAAAGACTTACTTATTTGTCTATTTTGTTCATTGTTGTATCCCTACTCTCTAGATAAGTTTCTAGTGTATAGGAGGTACTCAGTAAAATATGCAGCAAAATGAAAGAATGAACTTCCACTTGAGAGCTGAGAAAGTAAAGAGCTGGATTAACAGACAAAAAATTACATGTAACAAATCAATGGAATTTTGCGATGGTTTTCTAGGTGGTTTGCAAATGTGGCATATAGGTAGTTTACATAATGGTTTTCTTGAAAGAAATGCCCACCATAATGTGAAAGCTCTGGGAAGACTAACCAAGAAATGGCACAAGTTCCACTATCTACTGGTTCTAGACCAACATGAGAAAGGGTGCCAACTAACATGAGAAAATGAGAGAGACAGACAAAGAGTCAGACACAAACACAACCAGAGAGAGAAACAGAAAAAGGGAGAAACAGAGAAAGATTCAGGAAATTAGATGAGGCTCCATTTTCTAACCTACCTTATAATCTACTATTATCTATGCTACGTAAGAGGATTAACACGTCTCGTTGTAAATGAAGAAACCAGACAATCATAAATATCTTCACTCTCCTAAATTATCTACATATATAGTTGGTAACTAGTAAACATCTGTATTCTCTTTAGCCTTTACAGCTATCCTAAAATACCTCCTTCTGTGAAGATCTGAATAGGTAATCTTGATCTAGACTGTTTATCAATTTGAAGTATTTGTTCTCCATTTGCACAAAGACAGTCATATGAAATGATACTCTAAATAAGCCCCACTGGCTATAATAAATAAACTGTTAGCTTGACTTCTGTATTCCAAAGTAACTTAATACTAAAAGAAGGATATCTATGATACAAAATAACTATAAATA
>SJYW01034766.1:33291-51446 GCA_006410735.1 Raphicerus campestris | reverse complement strand
GACTCTGAATTCGTTACTGCCTGCCTTTTGAATCAGCGTAGTGAGTTCAACCAGACCCAACAGACGAACATATATGCAGGAAGCTGTCAGTCAATCTGGAGTTGACACACTGTTCCAAGCATAGCTGACACAGAGGAGCAATACAGCAGCAGAAGCCAGAAATGAGAAGGTAAGACACCCTAACATAGATGTCAGAAAGACGCAGGGGGGAACACTCCCGCATCCTGCTGGGGATGATGCCTGGTGTCCTTGCCCCCATCGCGACAAATTCTGTCTTCACCAACAGCCACACGAGGCAGCTACTAGTATTAAATCCATCCTACACAGCAGCTAGAAAGGTAAATAACTTTCCCAAGGTCGCCAAGCTGCTAAGCAGATGAGCTGGGACTTGAACCCAGGCCACCTGGCTTCAGCCTCTCTGATGTCAGCCTGCATGCCATTGCCCCTGCTTCTAGCGGGTGGGCTCTGGGACCTCCCAGATTCCTGGTTCCTTCCTGCCTCAGCAGAGTCTTATGCAAAGATGGTGTTCGCTTGCTTTGAACTTGTGAGAGGAGATAAAATGTGTCATGTTCTCTTCGTTAAAAAAAAAAAAGCAAAAAGACTCTTGGGGGAAAAAATGGAAAATAAAATGATTTGGTTGAATTACACTGGTTGATGCCAGGGCTTGCAGGGGAGGGGGAAGGGAGGGGGAAGGGGAGGTGGTGTTTCATGGGGACCGAGTTTCAGTTCAGGTGAAAGGTGAGAAATCTGGGAGACAGATGATGTTGAGAGTTTCACAACCAAGCGGTACTCGGCACTGCCGGACTGTCTAGTCACATGTGGTGAAAATAATGTGCTTCATATCATGTGACTTTTACAAGAAAAATAATTAAGAAAACGATTTGCCTGAAGCGGTGATGCCCGTTCACTTTGTCTTTACTAAATTTTTGATAAAACTGTTAATAGCTTCAGTGCTGATACCATACTGGGCATGCTCATTCATTTGAACGTGTTGGCAAGCAATCCCTAACCCTTCCCATTGGGGCTCTGAAAAGGCGTGGAGAACACAGGATTAAATTTAACTGAGAACAGTCCATCGCTCTGCAATTTTGCTGAATTACCAAACTCACTTGAAATAATATTGAAGGCAAGGTGCAGCACATGAGTGGATAAGTGTGTATATAATCCCATCTTCTGGCAGGGAACAGCTGGGGAAAGATGATTAAACTACACACAGGTAACTCCCACCAGGTTATATCCACAAAGTGAATTTACATGTTGAATTTGAGGGAAATAAAGTAAAAGCTCTCCCACAGAAATATCATGGAAGCTGATAAGCACCCAGGTCAACAGACCCCTCAATGTCCTGAAGAGGGTATGACAGAACCATCCATTATAGGGGCACAGCCAAGAAAACACAAAATTCCAGGCTGAGATTGTAAGGTTCCAAGTTCTCAGTGCAGCAAAAGATGGGTCCCCACCTTCTCACATCGACTATGGAGGGCAACCTCTTCTTCCTTCAGCACAGAGCAGAGAAGCCCACAGGAGTGTGAAGGACCACTGAAGAAGCCATATCAAGCCTGAGAAAGAAAATAGGTGGTACCATGGGGCCTGGGGCAGTCCTGGGTTCTTAAACTTGCTGGGAGCCAGCTTAACTGATCTCTCCTAGAATGTAACTCTTCCTTGGGTCCAGAGTCTCAAGATTCCACTTGCTATCCTCTTACCAAAGGACTCAGCCCTTCAGTGCACGTCATTCACTCAGCTGTGTCCGACTCTTTGTGACCTCATGGACTGAACCACACCAGGCTTCCCTGTCCATCACGAATTCACAGAGCATGCTCAAACTCATGTCCATTTAGTCAGTTGCCGGGAGCCAGTGTGAGGAACTCCGCCCATGGCAAAGGTCATGAGGAAGGAGGCTCGGCATATGCAAAGGCAGGATAGAGCCTCAGAAGATCCCCTGTTCCCAAGCATCTACTCCCCAAAACCAGAGTCTGCCTGTTTCACTGTGTTATGCTTTCCACCTATTCTTCTGACATTAACAGGGGGCTGTCCCCCCACCACCTTTTTCTGGAAAAAATTTAGAGCTTTTAGATAATAAGTCTCCCGGGCATAATAAGAGTGTCTCAATACAAAAACCCCTCTGATGGCTTTCTAGCCTGCCACAGGACTCTTAGAGCTGCGCGTGTGATTGTTTGCAGCCTCCCCACCACAAGAGGCACAGGAAGCTTAAAACATCCTAGGAATGTAGGGGCTTCCGAGGAGTCAAAATCATTAGAAGAGGACTGATTAAGGGTTTAATTTGTTGAGCCAATACTTGCTGCCAAGTTTTCATATCTTTTATTTGTTGATATAGTTGGTATGTAGAAAAAACAGGTGGTAGCCCTGGTATTAGCAACATTAGATCTTTGAGTTAAGTACTTTCTTTGCTATAACCCACTGCACCTTTGTTCTACAGGAATGTAACTTTATTTAGTACTTTGAGGGTGATACAAATTAAAGAAACACTTCAAGGGAAAATGAGTTTTCTGGTTGATAGACATTTATCTAGGAAGAGAGCCATAAAAATGTTAACAGGCCCTCTGGCCAGAAGATGATGTAAAACCACCTGAGACCTTTTGTATACGAGAAGATATGCAAAAAAGAAAGCCTGGTCTCAATAAGGGTCAGGACTACTGCCCCTGCATAACTCTGCATATTCCATTATTTCTTTATGTACAACTTGGGGTATATAAGCTGCTTTTGAAAATAAAGTTGTGGGTCTGGCACCAATGCTTGGCTCCTCCATGTTGTTCTTACTCGTTTTTCTGGCTGAATTCCCATTTGAACTGTGGAGGCTCACCGAGTCTACTTATTTGCCCTGGCTTCTAAGACCCGTGCGAGAGGGAGCCTAAGGTGGGGCACCCTCCGCTATTCAAGAGGATGCCAGTGGCCTACGTAGATGGTGCAAGTTCCTTGTCTTGGAACTTTATTGGTTTTCCACGTAAACCAAGTTATTCAGAATCTTTTCTCCACTAATTTTCCTACTACACTATTTTTTCCTAATCTCTCTTTATATTTCAGATGTGTATAAGAGACAGGTCTAGTCACATGTGGTGAAAATAATGTGCTTCATATCATGTGACTTTTACAAGAAAAATAATTAAGAAAACGATTTGCCTGAAGCGGTGATGCCCGTTCACTTTGTCTTTACTAAATTTTTGATAAAACTGTTAATAGCTTCAGTGCTGATACCATACTGGGCATGCTCATTCATTTGAACGTGTTGGCAAGCAATCCCTAACCCTTCCCATTGGGGCTCTGAAAAGGCGTGGAGAACACAGGATTAAATTTAATTGAGAACAGTCCATCGCTCTGCAATTTTGCTGAATTACCAAACTCACTTGAAATAATATTGAAGGCAAGGTGCAGCACATGAGTGGATAAGTGTGTATATAATCCCATCTTCTGGCAGGGAACAGCTGGGGAAAGATGATTAAACTACACACAGGTAACTCCCACCAGGTTATATCCACAAAGTGAATTTACATGTTGAATTTGAGGGAAATAAAGTAAAAGCTCTCCCACAGAAATATCATGGAAGCTGATAAGCACCCAGGTCAACAGACCCCTCAATGTCCTGAAGAGGGTATGACAGAACCATCCATTATAGGGGCACAGCCAAGAAAACACAAAATTCCAGGCTGAGATTGTAAGGTTCCAAGTTCTCAGTGCAGCAAAAGATGGGTCCCCACCTTCTCACATGGACTATGGAGGGCAACCTCTTCTTCCTTCAGCACAGAGCAGAGAAGCCCACAGGAGTGTGAAGGACCACTGAAGAAGCCATATCAAGCCTGAGAAAGAAAATAGGTGGTAGCATGGGGCCTGGGGCAGTCCTGGGTTCTTAAACTTGCTGGGAGCCAGCTTAACTGGTCTCTCCTAGAATGTAACTCTTCCTTGGGTCCAGAGTCTCAAGATTCCACTTGCTATCCTCTTACCAAAGGACTCAGCCCTTCAGTGCACGTCATTCACTCAGCTGTGTCCGACTCTTTGTGACCTCATGGACTGAACCACACCAGGCTTCCCTGTCCATCACGAATTCACAGAGCATGCTCAAACTCATGTCCATTTAGTCAGTTGCCGGGAGCCAGTGTGAGGAACTCCGCCCATGGCAAAGGTCATGAGGAAGGAGGCTCGGCATATGCAAAGGCAGGATAGAGCCTCAGAAGATCCCCTGTTCCCAAGCATCTACTCCCCAAAACCAGAGTCTGCCTGTTTCACTGTGTTATGCTTTCCACCTATTCTTCTGACATTAACAGGGGGCTGTCCCCCCACCACCTTTTTCTGGAAAAAATTTAGAGCTTTTAGATAATAAGTCTCCCGGGCATAATAAGAGTGTCTCAATACAAAAACCCCTCTGATGGCTTTCTAGCCTGCCACAGGACTCTTAGAGCTGCGCGTGTGATTGTTTGCAGCCTCCCCACCACAAGAGGCACAGGAAGCTTAAAACATCCTAGGAATGTAGGGGCTTCCGAGGAGTCAAAATCATTAGAAGAGGACTGATTAAGGGTTTAATTTGTTGAGCCAATACTTGCTGCCAAGTTTTCATATCTTTTATTTGTTGATATAGTTGGTATGTAGAAAAAACAGGTGGTAGCCCTGGTATTAGCAACATTAGATCTTTGAGTTAAGTACTTTCTTTGCTATAACCCACTGCACCTTTGTTCTACAGGAATGTAACTTTATTTAGTACTTTGAGGGTGATACAAATTAAAGAAACACTTCAAGGGAAAATGAGTTTTCTGGTTGATAGACATTTATCTAGGAAGAGAGCCATAAAAATGTTAACAGGCCCTCTGGCCAGAAGATGATGTAAAACCACCTGAGACCTTTTGTATACGAGAAGATATGCAAAAAAGAAAGCCTGGTCTCAATAAGGGTCAGGACTACTGCCCCTGCATAACTCTGCATATTCCATTATTTCTTTATGTACAACTTGGGGTATATAAGCTGCTTTTGAAAATAAAGTTGTGGGTCTGGCACCAATGCTTGGCTCCTCCATGTTGTTCTTACTCGTTTTTCTGGCTGAATTCCCATTTGAACTGTGGAGGCTCACCGAGTCTACTTATTTGCCCTGGCTTCTAAGACCCGTGCGAGAGGGAGCCTAAGGTGGGGCACCCTCCGCTATTCAAGAGGATGCCAGTGGCCTACGTAGATGGTGCAAGTTCCTTGTCTTGGAACTTTATTGGTTTTCCACGTAAACCAAGTTATTCAGAATCTTTTCTCCACTAATTTTCCTACTACACTATTTTTTCCTAATCTCTCTTTATATTTCAGATGTGTATAAGAGACAGGTCTAGTCACATGTGGTGAAAATAATGTGCTTCATATCATGTGACTTTTACAAGAAAAATAATTAAGAAAACGATTTGCCTGAAGCGGTGATGCCCGTTCACTTTGTCTTTACTAAATTTTTGATAAAACTGTTAATAGCTTCAGTGCTGATACCATACTGGGCATGCTCATTCATTTGAACGTGTTGGCAAGCAATCCCTAACCCTTCCCATTGGGGCTCTGAAAAGGCGTGGAGAACACAGGATTAAATTTAATTGAGAACAGTCCATCGCTCTGCAATTTTGCTGAATTACCAAACTCACTTGAAATAATATTGAAGGCAAGGTGCAGCACATGAGTGGATAAGTGTGTATATAATCCCATCTTCTGGCAGGGAACAGCTGGGGAAAGATGATTAAACTACACACAGGTAACTCCCACCAGGTTATATCCACAAAGTGAATTTACATGTTGAATTTGAGGGAAATAAAGTAAAAGCTCTCCCACAGAAATATCATGGAAGCTGATAAGCACCCAGGTCAACAGACCCCTCAATGTCCTGAAGAGGGTATGACAGAACCATCCATTATAGGGGCACAGCCAAGAAAACACAAAATTCCAGGCTGAGATTGTAAGGTTCCAAGTTCTCAGTGCAGCAAAAGATGGGTCCCCACCTTCTCACATGGACTATGGAGGGCAACCTCTTCTTCCTTCAGCACAGAGCAGAGAAGCCCACAGGAGTGTGAAGGACCACTGAAGAAGCCATATCAAGCCTGAGAAAGAAAATAGGTGGTAGCATGGGGCCTGGGGCAGTCCTGGGTTCTTAAACTTGCTGGGAGCCAGCTTAACTGGTCTCTCCTAGAATGTAACTCTTCCTTGGGTCCAGAGTCTCAAGATTCCACTTGCTATCCTCTTACCAAAGGACTCAGCCCTTCAGTGCACGTCATTCACTCAGCTGTGTCCGACTCTTTGTGACCTCATGGACTGAACCACACCAGGCTTCCCTGTCCATCACGAATTCACAGAGCATGCTCAAACTCATGTCCATTTAGTCAGTTGCCGGGAGCCAGTGTGAGGAACTCCGCCCATGGCAAAGGTCATGAGGAAGGAGGCTCGGCATATGCAAAGGCAGGATAGAGCCTCAGAAGATCCCCTGTTCCCAAGCATCTACTCCCCAAAACCAGAGTCTGCCTGTTTCACTGTGTTATGCTTTCCACCTATTCTTCTGACATTAACAGGGGGCTGTCCCCCCACCACCTTTTTCTGGAAAAAATTTAGAGCTTTTAGATAATAAGTCTCCCGGGCATAATAAGAGTGTCTCAATACAAAAACCCCTCTGATGGCTTTCTAGCCTGCCACAGGACTCTTAGAGCTGCGCGTGTGATTGTTTGCAGCCTCCCCACCACAAGAGGCACAGGAAGCTTAAAACATCCTAGGAATGTAGGGGCTTCCGAGGAGTCAAAATCATTAGAAGAGGACTGATTAAGGGTTTAATTTGTTGAGCCAATACTTGCTGCCAAGTTTTCATATCTTTTATTTGTTGATATAGTTGGTATGTAGAAAAAACAGGTGGTAGCCCTGGTATTAGCAACATTAGATCTTTGAGTTAAGTACTTTCTTTGCTATAACCCACTGCACCTTTGTTCTACAGGAATGTAACTTTATTTAGTACTTTGAGGGTGATACAAATTAAAGAAACACTTCAAGGGAAAATGAGTTTTCTGGTTGATAGACATTTATCTAGGAAGAGAGCCATAAAAATGTTAACAGGCCCTCTGGCCAGAAGATGATGTAAAACCACCTGAGACCTTTTGTATACGAGAAGATATGCAAAAAAGAAAGCCTGGTCTCAATAAGGGTCAGGACTACTGCCCCTGCATAACTCTGCATATTCCATTATTTCTTTATGTACAACTTGGGGTATATAAGCTGCTTTTGAAAATAAAGTTGTGGGTCTGGCACCAATGCTTGGCTCCTCCATGTTGTTCTTACTCGTTTTTCTGGCTGAATTCCCATTTGAACTGTGGAGGCTCACCGAGTCTACTTATTTGCCCTGGCTTCTAAGACCCGTGCGAGAGGGAGCCTAAGGTGGGGCACCCTCCGCTATTCAAGAGGATGCCAGTGGCCTACGTAGATGGTGCAAGTTCCCTGTCTTGGAACTTTATTGGTTTTCCACGTAAACCAAGTTATTCAGAATCTTTTCTCCACTAATTTTCCTACTACACTATTTTTTCCTAATCTCTCTTTATATTTCTAAATAAATAAGTTTTTCTTCGCCGACTCCGTCCCCGCTTCAAATTACCCTGGATCCACCAGGGTTGGACCCCGGTAGTCAGTGATGCCATCCAACCATCTCTGTCAGCCCCTTTCCTTCTGCTTTCAATTTTTCCCAGCATCCAGGTCTTTTCTAATGAGTCAGTTCTTTGCATCAGGTAGCCAAAGTATTGGAACTTCAGCTTCAGCATCAGTCTTTCCAATGAACATTCAGGGTTGATTTCCTTTAGGACTGACTGGTTGGATCTCCTTGCAGTCCAAGAGACTCTCAAGAGTCTTCTCCAACACCACAGTTCAAAAGCATCAATAGTTCAGCATTCAGCTTTCTTTATGGTCCAACTCTCACATCCATACATGACTACTGGAAAAACTATACCTTTGACTAGATGGAACTTTGTCGGCAAAGTAATGTCTCTGCTTTTTAATATGCTGCCTAGGTTGGTCATAGCTTTGCTTCCAAGGAGCAAGCATCTGTTAGTTTCATCACTGCAGTCACCATCTGCAGTGATTTTGGAGCCCAAAAGAATAAAGGCTGTTTTCATTGTTTCCCCATCTTCATCAAGAAGCTCTTCAGTTCCTCTTCACTTTCTTCCTTAAAGGTAGTGTCATCTGTGTATCTGAGGATATTGATTATTTTTCCCAGCAATTTTGATTCTAGCTTGTTCTTCATCCAGCCCAGCATTTTGCATGATGTACTCTGCATGTAAGTTAAATAAGCAGGGTGACAATACGCAACCTTGACATATTCCTTTCCCAATCTGGAACCAGTCTGTTGGTCCATGTGGGTTCCAACTGTTGCTTCTTGACCCATATACAAGTTTTTCAGGAGGCAGGTAAGGTATTCCTATCTCTTGAAGAATTTTCCATTTTGTTATGATCCATGCAGTCAATGAAGCAAATGTTTTTCTGGAATTCTCTTGCTTTTTCTATGATCCAACAGAGCCTGAGTCTTCCTAAATGGTCCCCAGGCTGTCAACAGTGCCACCATTACAGAGAGAAACCAACCATGATCTGGAAGCAATTACACAGGCTATAAAAAAGACCTCCCTTTCAATTTAGTATTTTCTGAATATTCATTAAAAGGATTGTTACTGAAGCTGAAGCTCCAATACTTTGGCCACCTGATGAAAACAGTTGACTCACTGGAAAAGACACTGATTCTGTGATTGAAGGCAAAAGAACGGAGCAGCAGAGGATAAGATGGTTGGATACCATCACCGATTCAATGGACATAAATTTAAGCAAGCTCTGGGAGATAGTGAAGGACAAGGAAGCCTGGTATGCTGCAGTTCATAGGGTTGCAAAGAGTTGGACCTGACTTAGCCACTAATCAACAACCAGCCCAATCATACCCTAAAAGAGCGCTAATGTCTCTGAAATAAGTGATGCTCCTAGAGTTATCCTCTTCATTTCCTGAGGCCTACAGGTTTGATTAGGCTGAACAATTAAAAGAAGCTGTTTTTCCTTACTTTTTTCTTGCTTGTTTTTCCAAATAGGATCACTTTTTTCCCATACACGTCTATATGTACTTTCACCCAAGGGCAACTGGCTTAATGGATTATGACGGATAATTAGGTCTCTTAATTATTTTTTTAGGATTATTGTAGCTGAGAAAATCAAGCCTCGTGCACATACATCCAAACAGTAATTTGAGATATTTAATTACCTTTTAATTTAGAAATGATTTCTGGGTTTGAGAACTATCTCCAGCCAAGGGCATTCATCATTTTTCTTTGCATATTCAAAGACGTTCCCAGTTTATTTATAATCATTTTGATTGGTTTACCTTCTATGGTGGTTTGACAAATGTCATTTGTAATTGGTTAGATTTGTGCTCATGCTAATACACAATCTGGGTGATTTGACCAACATATAATGCTTAATTACCCAATTTTAATTGAATATATTTAAAAAACGGATGCGGTAAGTCCAAACATGGCCTACAAAACCTCAGAATGTCACCTTTGCTAGACATCCAACCCTTGGCATTTTTAGAAAATGTCCTCCCTAGGGAATATCAAGACGATTCTTGCTTTTCCTTTAAACAATGATGAGTCTCAGGGACAGAAACTTTTAACTTTAGGAAAATAGCTTCTATGTTGCCATAATATTAGTGAGAAATAAAATTATCATTGCATAATAGTTCTAAAATGGCTAAGTGAACTTTCTCTCCTGATGCCTAACAACTGTCACTGAGGCTCGGCCGTGTTAAATATTGATGAACTCACAAAACCGGAAATATGAATAGAAACTCTGTGTTACTCTTAATCCTTTAGAATTGGCTCAGTGCCAAAGAAAAATCTAAAACAGGCAATGCTAACTAATTAGTCATATTTCCATGCAACTCAGTTTACAACTTGCAAACTTGGTTTCATTTTCTGAGCTTCTAATCTGTGATAGAATCTGGGATACAAATGGGCTCCTTTCGAAGCCCTCCTGCACTTTAGGAATTCTGAGCCCAGGAGAGGTGACAGAAAAGGTGTGATGGTAATACAATGTGGGAAGTAAAAATATATACAGGCAAGCATGTAGAAAGGAACACCTTGGGTAGAGGTGATGATGAGTCACACTAAGACGCTTAGTCAAGCTTCTGTCTGAGCAGGGCTGGAGGAAACATGGAGGCTCTTCCAGTCAATGAAAGGAGCGCATGCTCTCTGGAAAGAGGCAACAGCATTGTATAAGGCCGGTGAGAAGAGAAAAGGCATCCTCTGTCCAGGAAACTGTAAGAGCGCTCTATGCATAAAGGCCCTGAGTGGGGCTGGAAACCAGCAGGCCTTGATGATGGAAAGAAAAAGGTCAGACCATGAAGCTTCTTATATGATATGGTTTGAAAACAGGAATGCTTATATTGAAGGGATTTAGTACAAAATCATATACTAGTTTACCTAAATTAAGATATGCATCACAGTATGAGGCAGGGGAAACTGAGGCACAGAGTATTACATATGTCAGCCCATGGTCAGGAAGCCAGGGAAGGAGCTAGAGTTCAGGTATGATTGGATAAATAGTCCAGAAATGGACTGGGGGGAAAGGACTGAACAAATGAGCAAATAGAAAATAATTCATAAGAGAACATTACCTATTTTAAGCCCATAGAGGATAATGCAAAGAGGCCAAATTCAAGAAGTGTGAAACTCCAATACTCTGGCCACCTGATGTGGAGAACTGACTCATTTGAAAAGACCCTGATGTTGGGAAAAATTGAAGGCAGGAAGAGAAGGGGACGACAGAGGACGAGATGGTTGGATGGCATCACCGACTCAATGGACATGAGTTTGAGCACGCTCTGGGAGTTGGTGATGAACAGGGAGGCCTGGTGTGCTGCAGTCCACGGGGTCCCAAAGAGTCGGACACGATTGAATGACTGAACTGAACTGAATAAGACAAAATCAGCAATATAAATGAGTAGACTGTGTTGGATTGGATTGGCAAAAAGTTCATTTTGTTTTTCTCCTACCATCTTAGGGAAATCCTAACAATTTTTGGCCAACCCAGTATCAATACAGGCTTTATTAATGGAGACAGAAACTTCCAAAGGCCTTAGTACTTTGGACAGAAAGTCTCAAGGCTGTTCCCTGAGGTCAGCTTGAGGTATACGTGTGCTGAGTTCCTTCAGTCGTGTCCGACTCTTTGCNGCCAAGAACCCCAACCCTCACCCCAAACGCTGCCTTTAAAAACCCTCCCCAGAAAACCATTGGAGTTCAGATCTTCTGAGAATCAGCTGCCTGTTCTCGTTTGACGCCCTGTGATAAACACTGTACTTTCCTTCACCACCACCTGCTGTCAACAGATTGACCTTCTGATGTTGATTTCTAGCATAATTCCACAGTGATTAAGGGAACAGACTCTGTATGATTTCAATACGTTTAGACCATGAAGTTTTTGCACCTTATGTAATGTCCCTTGATAAGTTTCAGCATCTCCTGGTTTATAGTCTACGGAAAGTAGTCAAGTAGAAACTTCCATAGTCAAATTTCTATGGAAACTTGAACAGTTTTTGTATCGTACTGTTGGGTCGAAATTGTATAAATCTTCACTTTGTTGAATTGGTTCACAGTGCTTTTCAAGTCTACCACATCCTTCCACTTATTCATTTTATTAATTTTTAAGAGTTTGATATTGAAACTCCAACTAAAAACTTTATCTACTTAAGAATAAGTGTAATAAACAATAAAATTATATATAACCTAATTCTGTATTTTCCAAGTCGCCTGTAAAACACTTTCATAATTAAAAAAATAATAAAAATTTAAAAGATAGACTGATTTACTGTGAGTCAGGCTAGCAGACTCAAGTTCAGCTAGTACTAATAAGAACTTAAGAATGGCATTTAATACAGAGCCTTAATTAAACTAGGAGAATGTAATCATTTACAGAAGCATCCATGTGAATCCACCTCTAATCCTTCAGGTATCTCTCTTTAACTTGGAATACAGCTATCGTGGGAGGGATACATGCACACAGCTACCAGGCAACAGCTTGCTTTTCTTAAAAGGTTATAGTAACACATCTTTCCATGTCTGTTGACAAGAAATTGTCCTTTGCTTTGAAGGAGATTTGAAAATAAAATTTCAAGTAAATGCTTAAAGAACTTCAAATGATTTGAAAAGCTAAATCTATTCAGTCAGTAGAAAAAAAATAAAGCTGTCTGCCCCCCCCCCAAAAAATCTACTGAGAATATTAATAGTTGCTTCTTGCAACATTTGGAGAAAACTGAAACAAGCAGGGCTATGCCTTGAAGCATTTATGAAAATCAGTCATCAGTGTGTGATAGAAGGGGAAATGTATATTTGACCTTTGTCCTGTCCTTCTCACCCTCAGCTCCTAAAACATTTCTAAAACCCTTCGAATTTCCCCACGTGACAGGAATATCTTTTGTTATTCATTAAGAAGCTATTTTCAGTCACTCCTGAGTTTATGCTAATGAGGTGACTCTTGATGACCCCTATGGTGGCTTCAAGCAGATACATTACTTTGCCAACAAAGGTCCATTTAGTCAAAGCTATTGTTTTTCCAGTAGTCATGTATGGATAGCCTGAGGAGAACATGGCAACCTATTGTTATTCTTGCCTGGAAATCCCGTGGACAGAGGAGCCTCATGGGTCCATGGGTTAAGGGCTGGACACGACCGAGCAAATAACACACATGCACACACACATATGGATGTGAGAGCTGGACCATAAAGAAGGCTGAGCACTAAAGAATTGATGCTTTTGAGCTGTGGTGTTGGAGAAGACTTTTGAGAGTCCCTTGGACTGCAAGGAGATCCAACCAGTCCNCTGTATGGATAGCCTGAGGAGAACATGGCAACCTATTGTAGTTATTCTTGCCTGGAAATCCCATGGACAGAGGAGCCTCATGGGTCCATGGGTTAAGGGTTGGACACGACCGAGCAAATAACACACATGCACACACACATAAGGATGTGAGAGCTGGACCATAAAGAAGGCTGAGCACTAAAGAATTGATGGTTTTGAACTGTGGTGTTGGAGAAGACTTTTGAGAGTCCCTTGGACTGCAAGGAGATCCAACCAGTCCATCCTAAAGGAGATCAGTCCTGGGTATTCATTGAAAGGACTGACGCTGAAGCTGAAGCTCCAATACTTTGGCCACCTGATGAAAAGAACTGACTCATTGGGAAAGACCCTAATGCTGGGAAAGACTGAAGGTGGGAGGAGAAGGGGATGACTGAGGATGAGATGGTTGGATGGCATCACCACTCAATGGACATGAGTTTGAGCAGGCTCCGGGAGTTGGTGATGAACAGGGAAGCCTGGCGTGTGGTAGTCCATGGGGTTGCAAAGAGTCGGACATGACTGAGCAACTGAACTGAACTGGGGACTTCAAGATGGCAGCTGATGCCCAAGGGGCAGTAGTTCTATGATCATAGAACTGGAACTTACAGTCTTTCCTGCTGGAAGAGGAGAGGGGTTAGAGACTGAGTTAAATCAACACCCAAAGATGTGTTCATCCATCCATGCTGATGTAATGAAACCTTCCCCAAATACCTAAGTGATGGGGTTCAGAAAGCTTCCTGGTTGAGGTTGGTGAACACTTTAAGATGCCGGAAGGAATGTCAGTTGAGAAAGACCATGGATGCTCTTTCATGTACACCCCCAGGCCATTATTTCCTAGATATGCACCTCTCTTCCATTTGGCTGTCTGAGTTTCATTCTTTGAAATAAACTGGTAAATGAATGAAGATAAAGTGATTCCTTGTGTTTTGTGAGCTGCTGTAGCAGTCCCTTGGACTGCAAGGAGATCCAACCAGTCCATTCTGAAGGAGATCAGCCCTGGGATTTCTTTGGAAGGAATAATGCTAAAGCTGAAACTCCAGTACTTTGGCCACTTCATGCAAAGAGCTGACTCACTGGAAAAGACTCTGATGCTGGGAAGGATTGGGGGCAGGAGGAAAAGGGGACGACAGAGGATGGGATGACTGAATGGCATCATGGACTCGATGACTGTGAGTTTGAGTGAACTCTGGGAGATGGTGATGGACAGGGAGGCCTGGCATGCTGCAGTTCATGGGGTCGCAAAGAATCAGACACGACTGAGCGACTGAACTGAACTGAACTGAACTGCAGCATATTATTGAATTTGAGGAGGGGGAGGTGGGAAGCCCGATTTATAGGCAATTGGTCAGTATACAGATGATAATTTGGACTTTCTGAAACAACAGTCAGTCAATTGACTGGCACTGAGTCCTTCACCTGTGGGGTCTGGTGGACTCCAGGAAGTTAGCTGTAGGAACTTTATTGTAGGAGACCCAGCTGGTGTCAAGAGTAGCAGAACTGTTAGTCTAAGGAAAACACCCCTCATTTGATGTCAGAAGTGTTGTGAGTAGCCACAGGTCAGACAATAAAAGGAATAAAACTGCCCCTGCTTTTGCACTCTGTCCTCCAGGGTCATTGAAGCCACTAGAATGCGTGCATCCTGCCATTTATCCTTTATGAATAACTAGAGTTTAGCTTCTTGTGAAACATACGAGAACACGGTCTTTAATCCCTATGACTTGTCCTAGATTCTCATCATGCTTACGTGGGAAAAATCAAGTTTTCTTATTAATAACACATGGGTTTTTAACCATGAGCTGCTCTGAAAGATGTCCCTCTTGGCCTGGGTTTTCCCCCATTCACTTGGGTGATTTTTTTTTTTTTTAATGTGTACAAACACTGCACAAACAACTTTAGGAGCTGTGGTCATTTCTCTTTTCTCAAACAAGCACGCACCTCATCTCCCGCATTTCCCCTGCAGAGATGGTAAGAGGTGAATTTCACTTGTAAGTCCACTTTTGCTGTCTTTAAACTAATTTTAGGATTGGAAACTCTCAAACGGTGGCTGTGTGCCTAGTTTCTTTTTAGGAAATATGGGTCAGTAATGAAAGATGTAAACAAACTTCAATTCAAGTCTATTTTGGGGAATTAGTTGTAAGTTTGGAAGAGAATAAAACATATACTCAAAATAGATCACTCAAGTTTTCGTTTAGTTCTATTATTCCTATTTGAGAACCTTTCACATTTGCCCAACACACTCCTATTAAGCGAAGAGGAACAGGACTTGTGCCTGAGGATAAAGATGATAGAAAAAACCAGGGGCAAGGAAGGAGAGAAGGGAAGCCAGGAAGGAAGTAGACGGGAAAGGGGTGAATTAGAAGCTGACAGTGATAANAATTCAAGTCTATTTTGGGGAATTAGTTGTAAGTTTGGAAGAGAATAAAACATATACTCAAAATAGATCAGTTAAGTTTTTGTTTAGTTCTATTATTCCTATTTGAGAACCTTTCACATTTACCCAACACACTCCTATAAGCGAAGAGGAACAGGACTTGTGCCTGAGGATAAAGATGATAGAAAAAACCAGGGGCAAGGAAGGAGAGAAGGGAAGCCAGGAAGGAAGTAGACGGGAAAGGGGTGAATTAGAAGCTGACAGTGATAAAGATGAAAAGGAAGTCAGAAAGCATTAAACCACCTAGCCTCTGAGAAAAATACATATTAAAAAAGTAATATTCGAAGCAAATCCAAGAGCAAGGTACTAGAATAAGCACCTGAAGTTAAAATGTGGCCACTGTTTTATAAGGAAGGAAGTTAAATACATGCACTGGAGAAGGAAATGGCACCCCACTCCAGTGTTCTTGCCTGGAGAATCCCAGGGACAGAGGAGCCTGGTGGGCTGCCGTCTACAGGGTCGCACAGAATCGGACACCACTGAAGCGGCTTAGCAGGCATGCATGCCTGCCCGCAAGCTAAAAACTGATGTCAAATGAAAAGACTTAGGTAGAGACTATCCTCTGGTCCTCAGTTTTGAGATTTCAGGTTGATCAGGAGTGGGCACCGTCACATTTACACACTCCCCCGACTTCACCTGAGAGTAATGTTCAGTGTTTCGTCAGTGGACCCTGGAGACAGAGACAGAAACTCAGAAAAGAAGCACATCCCTAGTTCTCTGATTTTGCATGACCTGTGCTGTGCTGCGCTTAGCCACTCAGTCATGTCCAGCTCTCTGTGACCCCATGGACTGGAGCCCACCAGGCTCCTCTGTCCAGGGAGTTTACCAGGCAAGAATNGGAGTGGGCACCGTCACATTTACACACTCCCCCGACTTCACCTGAGAGTAATGGTCAGTGTTTCGTCAGTGGACCCTGGAGACAGAGGCAGAAACTCAGAAAAGAAGCACGTCCCTAGTTCTCTGATTTTGCATGACCTGTGCTGTGCTGCGCTTAGCCATTCAGTCATGTCCAGCTCTCTGTGACCCATGGACTGGAGCCCACCAGGCTCCTCTGTCCAGGGAGTTTACCAGGCAAGAATCTGGAGTGGGTTGCCATGCTCTCCTCCAGGGGATCTTCCCAACACAGGGACTGAACCCAGGTCTCCCACATTGGAGGCAGATTCTTTTCATATAACCTACTTGAGGACAAACAAGCTACCTTCTTTTTCAATAACAACAGCTCTTTAACCAGGAACCTCCACGGCTGCCTAACCTGTGAGGTTTCCAAGATTTGCTGCCTTGAGGATGGAAGGAAGTGAAGCGAGGGAGGATGGCCTGTAGCTGAGAATCAAGTGTCTTTATCTACAAAGTCATTTATCCCTTACTTGGAATCCCCAAAAGGTGAATAAGAATGTCTTTGATCTAAAATTCTTTCTAATCTGACTCTTGGGACTCTCACTGTAATGTATATACACTTTAATATTTAGGAATAGAGAAGTAGGGAAGAGTAGTAATATATGAATTGAGTGAAACAATGAGTGAGAGGTCCACCGGGACAGCCAAGAAGTGCCTTTTTTTCCCTTTTTTAGTTTCAAGCAAACAGAGTCCTAACATGAAGATCTACGGCTATGTCCTGCCTCCAAATCTGCTGCTGCTGCTGCTGCTGCTAAGCCGCTTCAACTGTGTCCAACTCTGCAGCCCACCAGGCTCCTCCATCCCTGGGATTCTCCAGGCAAGAAAACTGGAGTGGTTGCCATTTCCTTCTCCAATGCATGAAAGTGAAAAGTGAAAGTGAAGTCGCTCAGTCGTGTCTGATTCTTAGCGACCCCATGGACTGCAGCCCACCAGGCTCCTCCATTCATGGGATCTTCCAGGCAAGGGTACTGGAGTGGGTTGCCATTGTCTTCTCCGGCCTCCAAATCTAGGGGAAACCTAAATGGTCTTGAATGGTGTGATTGCAAGTTTCCTTCCTGCTCTGCTCACATGAATAAGGTCCCTTAGCGAAACGACTCTCCTTGTCACAGGACGAGGCCCTGCTCCTGCTAATCCCTGGGTCACAGCCATCCCATGTGGTTATTCAAACAACCACATGATGAGGATGTGTTCCCATCACATCCTCCTGCAATAGCCAGGGGCACTCTATCCTTTGATCTTACAAAGTCTGCCTCCCACAGCCCCCGGTTGCCCACTCTGTTCTCCTGGTGGCCCTGCCTGGTGGCCCATGTCCTCCCACCCTGGCCGAGAGTGCTGGTAACTCACACACTTTGATCATCCCCTCTGTCCAGGGTCGGGTGTCCTGCGTTCAGCCATCCTTCTAACCCCGATGGCAGAGGAACACCTTCCCCATTGGGACAAAAGGTGGCATCACCTCCAGGGTGAGGATAAACCAAGTTCCAGGGAGCGGTCCTCTCAGCTTCCTCTGACCTTCACAGGACTGCTTTCCATCCACACTGAAAGTCTGGGCTCCAGACACAGGAGCAGGGAGCACTGGTCTGCTCCCCACCACACACTCGCAGGGAATGTGAGGCACTCTGCTGGCATGCAGTGATTTCATGCATCTCAAAAATGTGTGAAGGAGAAGGGCAGTGCTTTGTGGAGGAAGACCAAAGAGGAATTGCTAAGTTTTAACATTCCTGGCCCTGCAGCAACCCCTCCTTTGAAGCCTCTCCCACAGTTTCTCCCACCATCACCAAAAAAGCCACTTATCTTGCATTCCCCAACCTGCTGGTGAGCAAAGGACATCAGAGCTCTGTTCCTCACTGTGTAAACTCCGAATATTGCTGGCTTTACCTCTGCCCTCAGGGCATCTTAGGAAACGATGGACCCTTCAAGTCTCTGGACACAGGTCGATGTGTGCAAGTAGAGAACAGCCTTGTCCACAG
>SJYW01034766.1:0-32043 GCA_006410735.1 Raphicerus campestris | reverse complement strand
ATGCTAAAGCTGAAACTCCAGTACTTTGGCCACTTCATGCAAAGAGCTGACTCACTGGAAAAGACTCTGATGCTGGGAAGGATTGGGGGCAGGAGGAAAAGGGGACGACAGAGGATGGGATGACTGAATGGCATCATGGACTTGATGACTGTGAGTTTGAGTGAACTCTGGGAGATGGTGATGGACAGGGAGGCCTGGCATGCTGCAGTTCATGGGGTCGCAAAGAATCAGACACGACTGAGCGACTGAACTGAACTGAACTGAACTGCAGCATATTATTGAATTTGAGGAGGGGGAGGTGGGAAGCCCGATTTATAGGCAATTGGTCAGTATACAGATGATAATTTGGACTTTCTGAAACAACAGTCAGTCAATTGACTGGCACTGAGTCCTTCACCTGTGGGGTCTGGTGGACTCCAGGAAGTTAGCTGTAGGAATTTTATTGTAGGAGACCCAGCTGGTGTCAAGAGTAGCAGAACTGTTAGTCTAAGGAAAACACCCCTCATTTGATGTCAGAAGTGTTGTGAGTAGCCACAGGTCAGACAATAAAAGGAATAAAACTGCCCCTGCTTTTGCACTCTGTCCTCCAGGGTCATTGAAGCCACTAGAACGCGTGCATCCTGCCATTTATCCTTTATGAATAACTAGAGTTTAGCTTCTTGTGAAACATACGAGAACACGGTCTTTAATCCCTATGACTTGTCCTAGATTCTCATCATGCTTACGTGGGAAAAATCAAGTTTTCTTATTAATAACACATGGGTTTTTAACCATGAGCTGCTCTGAAAGATGTCCCTCTTGGCCTGGGTTTTCCCCCATTCACTTGGGTGATTTTTTTTTTTTTTTAATGTGTACAAACACTGCACAAACAACTTTAGGAGCTGTGGTCATTTCTCTTTTCTCAAACAAGCACGCACCTCATCTCCCGCATTTCCCCTGCAGAGATGGTAAGAGGTGAATTTCACTTGTAAGTCCACTTTTGCTGTCTTTAAACTAATTTTAGGATTGGAAACTCTCAAACGGTGGCTGTGTGCCTAGTTTCTTTTTAGGAAATATGGGTCAGTAATGAAAGATGTAAACAAACTTCAGTTCAAGTCTATTTTGGGGAATTAGTTGTAAGTTTGGAAGAGAATAAAACATATACTCAAAATAGATCACTCAAGTTTTCGTTTAGTTCTATTATTCCTATTTGAGAACCTTTCACATTTGCCCAACACACTCCTATTAAGCGAAGAGGAACAGGACTTGTGCCTGAGGATAAAGATGATAGAAAAAACCAGGGGCAAGGAAGGAGAGAAGGGAAGCCAGGAAGGAAGTAGACGGGAAAGGGGTGAATTAGAAGCTGACAGTGATAAAGATGAAAAGGAAGTCAGAAAGCATTAAACCACCTAGCCTCTGAGAAAAAAACATATTAAAAAAGTAATATTCAAAGCAAATCCAAGAGCAAGGTACTAGAATAAGCACCTGAAGTTAAAATGTGGCCACTGTTTTATAAGGAAGTAAGTTAAATACATGCACTGGAGAAGGAAACGGCCCCCTACTCCAGTGTTCTTGCCTGGAGAATCCCAGGGACAGAGGAGCCTGGTGGGCTGCCGTCTACAGGGTCGCACAGAATCGGACACCACTGAAGCGGCTTAGCAGGCATGCATGCCTGCCCGCAAGCTAAAAACTGATGTCAAATGAAAAGACTTAGGTAGAGACTATCCTCTGGTCCTCAGTTTTGAGATTTCAGGTTGATCAGGAGTGGGCACCGTCACATTTACACACTCCCCCGACTTCACCTGAGAGTAATGGTCAGTGTTTCGTCAGTGGACCCTGGAGACAGAGGCAGAAACTCAGAAAAGAAGCACGTCCCTAGTTCTCTGATTTTGCATGACCTGTGCTGTGCTGCGCTTAGCCATTCAGTCATGTCCAGCTCTCTGTGACCCATGGACTGGAGCCCACCAGGCTCCTCTGTCCAGGGAGTTTACCAGGCAAGAATCTGGAGTGGGTTGCCATGCTCTCCTCCAGGGGATCTTCCCAACCCAGGGACTGAACCCAGGTCTCCCACATTGGAGGCAGATTCTTTTCATATAACCTACTTGAGGACAAACAAGCTACCTTCTTTTTCAATAACAGCTCTTTAACCAGGAACCTCCACGGCTGCCTAACCTGTGAGGTTTCCAAGATTTGCTGCCTTGAGGATGGAAGGAAGTGAAGCGAGGGAGGATGGCCTGTAGCTGAGAATCAAGTGTCTTTATCTACAAAGTCATTTATCCCTTACTTGGAATCCCCAAAAGGTGAATAAGAATGTCTTTGATCTAAAATTCTTTCTAATCTGACTCTTGGGACTCTCACTGTAATGTATATACACTTTAATATTTAGGAATAGAGAAGTAGGGAAGAGTAGTAATATATGAATTGAGTGAAACAATGAGTGAGAGGTCCACCGGGACAGCCAAGAAGTGCCTTTTTTTCCCTTTTTTAGTTTCAAGCAAACAGAGTCCTAACATGAAGATCTACGGCTATGTCCTGCCTCCAAATCTGCTGCTGCTGCTGCTGCTGCTGCTGCTGCTGCTGCTGCTAAGCCGCTTCAATTGTGTCCAACTCTGCAGCCCACCAGGCTCCTCCATTCATGGGATCTTCCAGGCAAGGGTACTGGAGTGGGTTGCCATTGTCTTCTCCGGCCTCCAAATCTAGGGGAAACCTAAATGGTCTTGAATGGTGTGATTGCAAGTTTCCTTCCTGCTCTGCTCACATGAATAAGGTCCCTTAGCGAAACGACTCTCCTTGTCACAGGACGAGGCCCTGCTCCTGCTAATCCCTGGGTCACAGCCATCCCATGTGGTTATTCAAACAACCACATGATGAGGATGTGTTCCCATCACATCCTCCTGCAATAGCCAGGGGCACTCTATCCTTTGATCTTACAAAGTCTGCCTCCCACAGCCTCCGGTTGCCCACTCTGTTCTCCTGGTGGCCCTGCCTGGTGGCCCATGTCCTCCCACCCTGGCCGAGAGTGCTGGTAACTCACACACTTTGATCATCCCCTCTGTCCAGGGTCGGGTGTCCTGCGTTCAGCCATCCTTCTAACCCCGATGGCAGAGGAACACCTTCCCCATTGGGACAAAAGGTGGCATCACCTCCAGGGTGAGGATAAACCAAGTTCCGGGGAGCGGTCCTCTCAGCTTCCTCTGACCTTCACAGGACTGCTTTCCATCCACACTGAAAGTCTGGGCTCCAGACACAGGAGCAGGGAGCACTGGTCTGCTCCCCACCACACACTCGCAGGGAATGTGAGGCACTCTGCTGGCATGCAGTGATTTCATGCATCTCAAAAATGTGTGAAGGAGAAGGGCAGTGCTTTGTGGAGGAAGACCAAAGAGGAATTGCTAAGTTTTAACATTCCTGGCCCTGCAGCAACCCCTCCTTTGAAGCCTCTCCCACAGTTTCTCCCACCATCACCAAAAAAGCCACTTATCTTGCATTCCCCAACCTGCTGGTGAGCAAAGGACATCAGAGCTCTGTTCCTCACTGTGTAAACTCCGAATATTGCTGGCTTTACCTCTGCCCTCAGGGCATCTTAGGAAACGATGGACCCTTCAAGTCTCTGGACACAGGTCGATGTGTGCAAGTAGAGAACAGCCTTGTCCACAGCTTTGTGTTGCAATGTTTCAGATAGCAGAATGCCAGAGCTCACAGGGGCATGCTCCAAAGCATGAGAGGGTTTCTGTACTTTCCAGGTTTCTTATAAATAGAATCTATGGGTAAGCCTCTACTTGTAAATACTGTTAATAAAGAGGATGAACAGAAACATATAATTTGGGGGACACCTTGTTATTTGTGACAATCTCTAGAGAGCTAAGGCTCCATGAATGACTATTCA
Source organism: Raphicerus campestris (assembly GCA_006410735.1). Taxonomy (NCBI): domain Eukaryota; kingdom Metazoa; phylum Chordata; class Mammalia; order Artiodactyla; family Bovidae; genus Raphicerus; species Raphicerus campestris. The sequence goes on along the minus strand of SJYW01034766.1, from coordinate 28,178 downwards.
TGTTTACAAAGTCTCTGTCAATGTAATGAGGCAATGCTTGGTTGAATAAGCCCTCTTATTTAACATAATTTTAGGCGACAGTGGAAACTTTCATCAGATCCCTTAAGACAGTACTAGGAAACAATATTTTATCTTTAAAGCAACCGCTTCCCACCCTGTTAGAAAAAAAAATGTAGAAGATTATAGCAATGAAATTATTGCAACTAGTCTCTTTTGACAGAAGGACATAGGCACGGTTAAACTGAAAATACCCTTCTTTCTCTGAGAGTGATGAAGACGATTCTATCCATTGCAAAATGCACACCACCTATGTTCAGCCACCCTCATAACCTCAATGGGCAGGAAACCTCTTTCACCATCGGGGCTAAGAAGGCAGTTTCTAGCCTCCCTCTGAATAGACCCTGTGTAGCGATCATTGTATCCTCGGATCACAGTTCCAAATGAATTAACACAGTTCCCTCTATGTCAAAACAATATGAACAGGGAAGATTTGGGAGGCTCTGAACATTTGAACAGTAAGTTTAAACACTAAATATCAAGCAGTCAACTAAGTACAAAGTAAAAGAGAGAGACTTCAATGATGGCTCCTTGTTAAATTCTCAGAAAATTCCTTAAAAGCCCACTTTATAGATTAGGAGGCTGAGGTTCAGTTTGAGGGTAAATCTCTCATTAAGCCCAGCAGGCAAGTGGCAGGATCAAGGTTAACTGCTAGTTTGCTGGCTCAAGGCACGAGGGTCTTTCCCCCACGCTACGTGTCCATANTGCAAAGTAAAAGAGAGAGACTTCAATGATGACGCCTTGTTAAATTCTCAGAAAACTCCTTAAAAGCCCACTTTATAGATTAGGAGGCTGAGGTTCAGTTTGAGGGTAAATCTCTCATTAAGCCCAGCGGGCAAGTGGCAGGATCAAGGTTAACTGCTAGTTTGCTGGCTCAAGGCACGAGGGTCTTTCCCCCACGCTACGTGTCCATACTATAAAGAGTAGGAAAAAGCTCTTCCCTCGCTTTCATATTCAGAANAAGCTCTTCCCTTGCTTTCATATTCAGAAAATACTAGATTCTGATTTCATAAGGATGAGCTGAGAATCCAACAATACTTCATAGGATCTTGGGTCTGGAGAGAGTTAGATGACTTCAAATCTCATCTAAATCCCACCTACCTGCCCCTCTATATCATGCTGCTAAGCTGTTGCTCTGTCCACTTGATAAATCCTGGTGGTTCAAAACATCAATTTCTTGTGACAGGCCATCGAATCTTCAGCCCACTTGGCTATAGAAAATTCTTTCTTTAACTGAGCTGACATCCATCACCCCATGGCTTTTACCCATTAGTTCTGGTTCTACGCCCTGGAGACACAAAGATAAATTCTTAACCTTCTTCCACATTATTGTCCCTTTCTTGTTTATGGACTCCTAAATCGTCCTCCTGAGTCTTCTACTCTCTAGACAACTATACCCAAGTTCTTCCAGTTTTTCGGATAATATGGTATCTGATTTCTCTCGTTATTCTGGTCTCTTTCCTCTTTCTACTTTCTGACTATAACGTCAAAGTATAGAATTCAACTAAAATGCTGGAAGATGATATGACATCTTGTCTCAGGTCTGCTTCAGAATAACTTGTGGCTCGGGGTGGATGTGGGATCCCAGGCTGGTTCACTGGCTATAGGTACATGTTTGGTCCCTGGGTCTGGATGATCCCCTGGGAGAAAGAAATGGCAGCCGGCTCCAGTATTCTTGCCTGGGAAACCCCATGGGCAGAGGAGCTTAGTGGGCCACAGTCCGTGGGGTCACAGAAGAGTCAGACATGATTTAGCAACTAAACAACAAGTGGTGGATGTGGGATAAGTGGGTAAGGAAGTAGATGCAACAAGATTTGCAAAATATGTGGATAAATTGTTTAACTGACTGCTTAATACATAGTTTCATAATACTATTCTCTTTACCTTTGTCTAAGTTTAAAAGATTTTGAAATGGTATAGTGCTGGGGTCCTGCCCCGGTGGATCCAGGGTAATTCAAAGCGGGGACGGTGTGGTGAGAAAAAACTTATTTATTTAGAAATATAAGAGAGATAGTGTAGTAGGAAAATTTAGTGGAGAAAAGATGCTGAATAACTTGGTTTGCATGGAAAACCAATAAATTTCCAAGACAAGGAACTTACACCATCTACGTTAGGCCACTGGCATCCTCTTGAATAGTGGGGGGTGTCCCACCTTGGGCTCCCTCTCGCATGGATCTTANGTGGTGAGAAAAAACTTACTTATTTAGAAATATAAGAGAGATAGTGTAGTAGGAAAATTTAGTGGAGAAAAGATGCTGAATAACTTGGTTTACATGGAAAACCAATAAATTTCCAAGACAACGAACTTGCACCATCTACGTTAGGCCACTGGCATCCTCTTGAATAGTGGGGGGTGTCCCACCTTGGGCTCCCTCTCGCATGGATCTTAGAAGCCGGGGCAAGTAAATAGACATGGTGAGCCTCCATGGCCCAGATGGGAATTTAGCCAGAAAATAGAGTAAGAAAAGACACGGGGGAAACCAGTCCAGTGACTGGGCCCTCCTCTATTGTCTGGCAGGTTTTTTATACATTTTGGTTGTACATAGAGATCAATGGATAATACAAAATTATGCAGAGTCAGCAGCTGTGACTCTTATCAAGACGATGCTTTCTCTCTGCATATCTAGTTGTATACACAAGTCTTTGGTGATTTACATCATCTTCTGGCCAGAAGGCCAAGTAACATTTTACCACTGTTTTCTGATAAGGGTTTGTCAACCAGAAGACTTATTTGTCTTAAAAGTGTTGTTCTTCCCAAAGTCTGGTGCCACTCTCAGAAAGTACTAAATAAAGTTACATTCTTACATAGCAATTTATAACAATGAAAGAAGTACAGTGACTTATAACAAAGAGAAAAGTAATTAACTCAAAAGTCTAGTGTTGCTAACATCAAAACTACTATATTCCTTTTTCTATATCCCAATTACATTGACTAATATCCTCCAGGTGCCTAAAAGATAAAGAATATGGAGGCCTGGCAACAGTCATTGACTCATCAGTGAAACCCGTCACCAGTATAATTTTTAGCTCTTTAGAAAAGGCTCTGTATCTTTAAGATGCTTTAAGCTTTGTGCCTCTTGCAGTTGAGGGGCTGTAAACAATTCACAAGCTGTAAAAAGTCTGGGCAGACCAGTTAGGTAAGTTAGAAAGCCATCAAAGGGGTGTAAACCAAGACCTTCTTTTTATATGCAGGAGACTGTTAACTGAAGCCCTGAGTTAACTTTTTCCAGAGGATGTCAGAAGAGTGGAAGCACAGTATAATAAAGCAGGCAGACTCTGGTTTTGGGGGTAGATGTTCAAGAAAACCCACGGGGAACCTCTGAAGCCAGATCATGCCTTTGCGTTTTGTCGGGCTTCCTTCCTCATGACCTTTGCCATGGGTGGGATTCCTCATGCTGGCTCCCAGCATCATAGCATCCAAAAACATGCATGATTCCTCATACATGATAGGATTTGTTGGGAAAAAGCTAAGGTTACACATTCTGTATCATAATACTGTACACTGATTACTGACAAACATGACTGCTTTTTTTTTTTTTTTTTACGAGCCATGTAAATTCTGTTGATTTGTGTTTCCTGAAAAAATCTCTGGTATTCTCCATTCTTGATTAACATGGTTGGTTCTTGTTTTTTTTTTTTGTTTGTTTGTTTGTTTTAATTGGTGGTGGGTTTAGCTTCAATTGTACAGCTTAATATTTGCCCTTGAAAATATTATTTTGGAGATTTCACCTGTTAAACACCCATGGACCCTAAAACTGTCAATCAACTTATTCATTTGAGACTACACAGCCTTTAAATTCTAATCTGAGTCACTGATAAAATTACTGAGACAGACAGAAGTTGGAAANTGGAGGTTTCATCTGTTAAACACCCACGGACCCTAAAACTGTCAATCAACTTATTCATTTGAGACTACACAGATATTTTTAGCACAGCCTTTAAATTCTAATCTGAGTCACTGATAAAATTACTGAGACAGACAGAAGTTGGAAACCTAGAGAAGGAACTTGCAAAACCTTTTCTGTGTGTGGAGGATGTACACAATTTCTCCTGGAAAGCTGATTCAATAAAAATGATAAGACCACTCATTCATTGAGGGTAACACAGAAAATGAGGTCGTGGAACTCTCAGGGAAAGAAATATAAAGCTTATTACTTGTCATTTTTGCATTAAAGTTCAGAATTTGTGTGTAAGGTGATGGCATTGACTTGGAATTTAAAAAATTCTGATGATGATGGAACTAAAAATGCCACCTTAGTAAATATTATTGTCCCTGAGCATTAAGAGTTGATGTGGAGATAGGGCTTATTGATGCTAGAAGTGAGGGAGAATAATTGGATGTTAATAAGGAATTTATTTTCCTTCTACTGTGGCAAATTTCATTTACATCACACTTTATAAATAATCACCCTCAACACTTCAACAGATTGCTGCAATTTATCATGAAATTTTAAAATGCTATCTTGTATATAGATACTTAATCAGCATCAACTGTTTGATTTGTAATTGCTTAATAATTTGGGGATAAATTATATTTATCTCTGTTTTAAACATACTAAATTATTTTTGAAGTAGGTATACTTCAATTTGTTTTAGAAACAATGACAATTTCATGATAAATAAGCTAGTAAGGTATACACTGCATCATATAATTATCTTCTGAGAAGCTAAGCAAAAGCACATTTTTTTCTCCCTCTAGACTGTAAGATCAGATCTTTAGACTAAAGGAACTACCCAAACTGCATCCCTTAGACTCATCACAAAAAGTCAGATGTGGAGGGAATTGTACTGAGAAAAACACCATCAGGTGAAGAGTTGAGAACCTCACGTCTCAAATCTGTTATGCTGTGGAACCACCGAAAGTCCTCACTGGCAACAAACTGTCCCCACGGAGAATAGGATAGAATCCCTGTCCCCGCGGAGAGACACTTTGTTGGCAGTTGGAGGAAAGGGGCTAGCCAGCTAGATGACATATAAGGGAAAGTTTAATACTAGCTCCAGTAGGCATGAAAGCAATACAAATAAATATTAATGCTAATAACAACCTACTCTGTTGCAGGTTGGAGAAGGCACTGGCGAGCCACTTCAGTACTCTTGCCTGGAAAATCCCATGGATGAAGGAGCCTGGTGGGCTGCAGTCTGAAGAGTCAGACATGACTGAGCATCTTCACTTTCACTTTTCACTTTCATGCATTGGAGAAGGAAATGGGAACCCACTCCAGTGTTCTTGCCTGGAGAATCCCAGGGACAGGAGCCTGGTGGGCTGCCGTCTATGGGGTCACACAAAGTCGGACACGACTGAAGTGACTTAGCAGCAGCAGCTGTTGCAGGTGGGACTCTTAACTGAGTCAGTAACAAGACACTAGAGAAAGCTGTGGAGTTCATAGAGGAACACAGGGACCTTTTTTTTTTAAGCTTTTTCTTTTGTATTGGAGTATAGCCAATTAACAATGTTCAGACAGTTTCAGTTGAACAGCGAAGGGACTCAGTCATACATATACATATATTCATTATCCCCCAATCTCCCCTCCCATTCAGGCTGCCACATAACATTGAGCGGAATTCTACGTTACAAGGACTGTTTTTGTTAATTAGCTATACAATTTTGAGCAAATTGTCTAACCTAAGTTAGTTTGTTCACCTAGAAATATGGGAAGAAAATGCCTTAGTTACCAAAATCAGTGATACAGAGTTCAAAGGAGATAATATCCATGAAAATACCTTTATATTTCCACTAAAAAAGAAAGCAAATATGCTATATATAATTATTCATCTAATAGCAGCAAAAGAAGCATAAAATATAAAATATAAGATTTTGTATGCTGAAACATGATCTTCTATAAATGTGTATAGAATTTCTCAACATGTATTTTCTACTTCTTTTACATACACAGCATTAAAAAATAATAAATCTACACCAGTATAAAGTAAGGGGTAGTTCTAAGGGTCTGTTCTGGCTCAGGGATCCAGCGCTATTAAATTAAATTCCTCATGACAATGAACTCCACTCCCCTTTGAATAACTGTACAGAAAGCAGTCTGTTTAGCAGAAATGAGATCATGATCCCTAGAAGGACCTGCTTGCAACAGTGGCCTTCAGCTGGTATCTGGGAGGCTGGATTTCAGAAGGGTTTCTATCCTTCTCTAAGAATGGTTGACTGGGCCTAAACTGTTTCTATAATGAGACAGTTTATGTTGAAACACGCTTTCCTTCAAGGACTCTGGAGGTTTAGTAGGTCCCAGGCAGAGGGCGCCTATGTGACCAGCCCTCATGACTCCGATGCATTGAGTCCAGTGAACTTCCCTGGTGGACAGCACTCCATGGGCGTTATTGTCACAAATGTTTCTGGAATGAAGCCCATCCTGTGTGGCTGCCCTGGAAGAGGACTGTTATAACTCATCTCTAGTTTACCCTGGAGTTTCACCTGAAATTTTCTCTAGCATACTCCTTCACTGGGAAAACTGGATACACTGCCAGTTTACCCTTGCCAACTTATCTTTAACCAAATTCCCCAACACAGGCAAATTAGTAAGTTGTGACTGCCCTGAATATGCTCATTGTTATGTAGAACATGTATAACCTTAGGTATACCCCTCTCTCTCCAGTGACGGCCCCCAAGTGATTCCCCCAGCTCCTTACCATCTCAGAATGCCCAAACTTCAACTCACTTTCATGGCCAAAGTGTCTAACACAGACGTAGATGCCTAGAATTAAATATTATGCATCTTAATGTAAACAACCCATAGTTTTATTAAAAACATGTATATGATGATTTTTGTATCAAAAGCGTTTTCCTGATTGAATACTCCAATCCCACATGAAAGCATACTCTAATGACCATCTAGCGATGCAATCATTTTCACTCACTATAAACCAGGAGCTAATATAGAATTCTGAAAGAAGCTGATCACTGACAGGAAGAAAGCCAAAGACCTTCATTTTCATAAAGCAAAATCAGACCTAGGTTTGCCTGCTTGAAAAGTATCAACGTAGACAGATACTGAACGAATTATGTAGAGAAAGCGGCCCTATGGGAGTTAGCAATGAATGCTCAAGTCAATGACTTCCATTCCTTTATTTATGATGGATCAGATTGGTTCAAATTAGACACAATTTATCAATTATTACTAACAACTGCTAGTGATGGGATGGTTTTCCTTTATTTTCTAACTCAAGAACTCTTTATTAGGGTCATATTTTGAGAAAATCACAAATGGAACAGACTCCTCATCACGGGCTAGTGTGAACCTAGGGGGCTTTTATGTGAAAGGAGGAACAGCCTCCTTCCTCGTTCTTGCAGTTTTCAGCTTGAAGCAGCCTACCGCTGCGGAACGGATGTGCTTTAATAAATAGATCTCCTTGTGCCAACGCAGCGCACATTGCTTCAATTATAGTTCTGCTCCAGCGCTGAGGGAGGGAGGGGTCACCCTCACAGCCTAATCTCAGGAAGGGGGAGAGGGCTCGCCCTTGGCCAGCTAGATAGTCTTGTCAGTCTGGGGCAGCCAGCCCAGCAGGGCAGCTCACATTCTCTAATAATTCTATTCTAACAATAACACCAAAGGAGAGGAAGGCAGGAAGAAACATCTCCAGTTCTGCGCTAAATTCCTCATGCCCCCAGCACTTCCCAAACCCCCTCCTTTTAATTAGAAGCACTTATACCTCATCACAAGCCTCCTTAGCCTTCCATCCACTGTCGAAGAAGCCTCCCACTCTAGTAAGAATTTTGAGCATCTCTTGTTACCAAACTGCTATAAAGGCTTGACAGTAAGTATTTTAGGCTTTGTGGGCCAAGAGGCAAAATCTCCTATATTACACAGGTACTTATGCAACAAGGGGGAAAAACAAGTCTACAGCTTTAAAAATCAATGCAATTCAAACTACAGCAACAATAACTGAGTAAATTTTAAAGGTATCAGTTCAGTTCAGTCACTCAGTCATGTCCGACTCTTTGTGACCCCGTGAATCGCAGCACGCCAGGCCTCCCTGTCCATCACCAACTCCCGGAGTTCACTCAAACTCATGTCCATTGAGTAGGTGATGCCATCCAGCCATCTCATCCTCTGTCGTCCCCTTTTCCTCCTTCCCCCAATCCCTCCCAGCATCAGAGTCTTTTCCAGTGAATCAACTCTTTGCATCAGATGGCCAAAGTACTGGAGTTTCAGCTTTAGCATCATTCCTTCCAAAGAATACCCAGGGCTGATCTCCTTCAGAATGGACTGGTTGGATCTCCTTGCAGTCCAAGGGACTCTCAAGACTGTTCTCCAACACCACAGTTCAAAAGCATCAATTCTTCGGTGCTCAGCTTTCTTCACAGTCCAACTCTCACATCCATACATGACCACTGGAAAAACCATGGCCTTGACTAGACGGACCTTAGTCAGCAAAGTAATGTCTCTGGTGTTGAATATGCTATCTAGGTTGGCCATAACTTTCCTTCCAAGGAGTAAGCGTCTTTTAATTTCATGGCTGCAATCACCATCTGCAGTGATTTTGGAGCCCCTCAAAATAAAGTCTGACACTGTTTCCACTGTTTCTCCATCTATTTCCCATGAAGTGATGGGACCAGATGCCATGATCTTCNTCATCCTCTGTCGTCCCCTTTTCCTCCTTCCCCCAATCCCTCCCAGCATCAGAGTCTTTTCCAATGAATCAACTCTTTGCATCAGGTGGCCAAAGTACTGGAGTTTCAGCTTTAGCATCATTCCTTCCAAAGAATACCCAGGGCTGATCTCCTTCAGAATGGACTGGTTGGATCTCCTTGCAGTGCAAGGGACTCTCAAGACTGTTCTCCAACACCACAGTTCAAAAGCATCAATTCTTCGGTGCTCAGCTTTCTTCACAGTCCAACTCTCACATCCATACATGACCACTGGAAAAACCATGGCCTTGACTAGACGGACCTTAGTCAGCAAAGTAATGTCTCTGGTGTTGAATATGCTATCTAGGTTGGCCATAACTTTCCTTCCAAGGAGTAAGCGTCTTTTAATTTCATGGCTGCAATCACCATCTGCAGTGATTTTGGAGCCCCTCAAAATAAAGTCTGACACTGTTTCCACTGTTTCTCCATCTATTTCCCATTAAGTGATGGGACCAGATCACGTAAAGGGATATTAAAGGGATAGGCTTACTAATTAAAATAGAATTCTAGTTTGGGGCTGGGGCATGGAGGATCAGCATTTTCTCAATTGTGGCTCATAGATAAGTGTGAGCAAATTCTGGGAGATGGTGAGGGACAGGGAAGTGCTGGTGTGCTGCGGGCCATGGGGTCGCAAAGCACTGGACAGGACTGAGCCACAGAACAACAATTTGTTAGACAATGATCCTGCCCACACAGTGCCTGGATTTAGGATGCAGCTAATCTCCTTCCATCGTGTGGGGCTGGAGACTGCAACCCATCTTGGAGGGGATCCCGAGTATCAGTCATTAAGCTGAAAGCCAGCCAAGCTAGCGGCCTCTGTGAGTTGGCGTGAAAGGCCAAAAATGCCTCGAGCTCTTCCTCTCCAAAGAAACGGGATTAACAAGGAACTCCTAAGTCTCTCAACATACTAATGTCCAAATTAAACACACCGTTTAACTCAAACTGTGGTCGCCCCGTTAAAGCCGTGAGTCATGAGACTCCAAAGCAGCCGGGCCTGGTTCTTCTCTAGGCCCACCTGAATCATCAGCTCCCAAGTTTCCAGAACAGCTGTTCCCTGTTGGCAGATCCATTTCTCTGCCAGATGGTGGTCCTGAGCAGGCAGCGGGTGCCCTCTGAGGCATGAAGGGCTCATCTTGGGTGCACAGGGGAGGAGCACACCCCCACGGGGATCTACCTTCTCCCCCATGGAGGTGGCGCCCTAGGATGAATCGTGACCCCCAATGCTCTGCTCATGGGGAGTGAAAGAAATACTATCAAAACATGGACGCGCCCAGGGAAACTGAAGCAGGAGCTGCAAACTTGGGAGGCCAAGCTTTCCTAGAGAACTGCACCAAATGGTATTCATCTCTTTGTATGCAGCTCCCAAGAATATACTAGAGATTCATTCTAGCTTCTTGATCAAATACAGATGCTAAATAAAGGCAATTCAATTCTATTTGTAACATTATATTAAAAAGAAATTACAAAGAGATGTCCCACGAAGCTACATTTGAAACTGTACCTGTATGTTACATGTAGGTGGCTTAGTCTTACCTGATTGGATCAGCATGAAGTCAAATTTTCAAATAGTTACAACAATTAAAGAGCTATTTAAATTACATATACATATAAGGTACAATTATATATATATAATTATAATATATATACATGTGTATATATATATACACGTATGGAGAAGGAACTGGCAACCCACACCAGTATTCTTGCCTGGAGAATTCTGTGGACAGAGGAGCCTGGTGGGCTGCTGTCCGTGGGGTTGCACAGAGTTGGATGCAACTGAAGCGACTTAGCATGCATGCATGTATTGGAGAAGGAACTGGCAACCCACTCCAGTATTCCTGCCTGGAGAATCCCAGGGACAGAGGAGCCTGGTGGGCTGCCATCTATGGGGTGGCACAGAGTTGGACACGACTGAAGCAACTTGGCAGCATATATATATACTTATATAATCATATATATATATATATATATATATATGATCAGTTTTTTCCTACAATTTGATTGATAGCTTTACTTTTCATATACTCTGGTGCCCATTCCCAACCTCCTCTCTACCTCCTAGTCCTATATGTTAAAAAGGGTCAGCAATCCTTCCTTGCAGCCTGACGATATTCTCACGTATCTGCTTTGGGCAACCAGACAGATACAGGTGGTCTTCTCAGCTCACCATGTCCAGTGCCAGGGAAATACCCCTTCAAAGAGTGAGCCCAAAAGACAGGTGCAGTCTGCTTCCTGGTCACAGCTGACTGGACCAGGCGTGGACAGTTAACCCATTCCACTACAAATGAGATATTCCTTAGCCCGCCACCTTCAGTCACCATTTATTGAACAATCACTTATTCAGATATTCATATTCAACCTCCTATCTCTCTCTCTGTTACACAGACACACACACACAGTTAATATTGATGTCTGCCAATATCTGAAGTAAAGCCAATCAGCAGAGATGGAAACAATCTGTGATGAGATATACGCGAGTCTCTTGTGATCTGTCTGGGCCCAGGCCCTCCTGACCCTGGCAACTCACTGACTTCAATCTTTGCACACATTCTCCTGCTTTTTAATTGTTGTTTAATCACTAAGTCATGCCTGACTCTTTTGTGACCCAACGGACTGTAGCCCACCAAGCTTCTCTGTCCATGAGATTTCTCAGGCAAGAATATTGGAGTGGGTTTCCATTTCCTTCTCTATTTTCTTTCTTTAGCTGCAGGCAAAACATGCACAACCCATTTACACCCACTGCTTTTGTTCTGCGTGCACTCTTTGCATGGAGGGGACAGCACACACTCCAGAGTGTTCAGCAGTGCTGAAGACCAGGAACTAGTATATTGGTGCACGCTTGCACAAACACACATGCACGCATGCAGAAAATGAATAAGGACATTCATTTTTATATTTAACTCAAATATCAGCATGATCTGAAAATACCATCTGTATCCACACTTGCTATGATTAATTAAATATCTGTTAAGTGGTCTCAGAGTCAGCAAAAGTATCAAGCGCTATTTTTAGGTTTGACACAATGCACTAAATATTATTTAATTCAAACAGACTAGACACTCAAGTTCTCTTCATAAATATGTAGTTTTTATAGCCAAGTATTTCTTTATATACTATAATTATTTTCAGACAACTACAACTAGAAGGTATCCTTAAATAGAATTTAAATGATAATTTAAATGGCAAGGATTGTATAATTTCATGCATTGTGAAGATTTATAATTTATATAGCTTCAAAAATTGTATGCTATTGAAATAAATTATATCCATTTCCCAACACTATGTTCCTAGTACAGAAATGAGCAAACCATAGCAAGCAGGCCAATCTGGCTCACCACCTATTGTTATCAATAAAGTTTTATTTATACAACCATTTCTATTCATTTACATACTGCCTGCGCCTGGTTTTGCAATACAAATGGAAAAGCTGATTAATTGTAACAGAGATCACATGGCCTGCAAAAGCTTCAAAACTCATTATCTGATCCTTTCCAGGAAAAAAATGATAAAACTCTTGTTCTGGTCAAATGTGGCAAAACACTGAAGTTCTTTTCTCCTCCACTCCTAACTTAAAAACTTAAATGCCACCATATTCAACCAAACTCAACCAAACTCAATTAAAAATGTAGATTCTTAAAATCTGTCTCTCTGCAAAACCATTGATGGACAGAGAGAACTAGCAACTAATATAAGACAAACTTAAAACTAACAGTAGCATATCTACTGTGTTACATACGCTGTGTGCAATGCTTCCAAACTCTGGGAAAATAAAAAAAAAACCTTTATAGGATATTTTATAAATCAAAGGTCCTATAAGAAATATGTGACATCATCACATAAGATAATTTGAGGAAAGCTTCATAAAAGGACTATAAATAAAAATGTAGGCAGGTAGAAGGCAACATAAGAGTCCCCAGTGGCTACCAGGGGGTCAGACAGACAAAATCAGAGAAGACTGGGAACATAAAGAGAGCGAGCCAGGTGGCACAGAGCTCTGTGATCTGTGTCCTTGGAGAGCTGGCCTTTGGTCTAGAGCTACAGCCAGCCTGAGGTGATCTTATGTGAACGATAACCCTGGCTTCCCTGACTTCTCTACCAAAGTTTTGTGTGATTTCTCCACTGGCCCCATGTCCAACCAATCAGAAACTTGAAGGCACGGGAGTACAGAGGTGGTCCATGAAGCAGGGCCCCACGGAGAAGGGAAAAGTGTACCGGGAGGCGCAAGAGAAGATGCACGTCGTTTCAAGGCTGATGTAATAGGAGAAAATATATGTGAAGCCATTCTCAATGGTGGTTGTATTTCTAGCAAATATACTATCGCCAAAAAAAAAAAAGGCCTTTTCTAAAATCAAGGTAAGAATAAGGGTGATTCTTTTTACCAACATTAAACTTAAAAACAATTTTACCAAAAACTCATTCTATGATGAATGGCTGTAGCCAAAAAGTAGTCTTGATAAGATTACAACCAAGCTGGCAAGGGAATTTAAAAGTTTTAAATGGCATCTACTTAATATCATGTGATATTTGAAAAATGCAGAAATGACAAAACAAATAAGAAAGCAGAGGACATTTCAAACAAAGGTTTTGTCATCAGAAAATAATTTTAAATTAAACAATCTTTTGCTGGAGAGAGACTACTACATGCATTAATATTATAATCAATTGTTTAAGCTTACTAGAGTCCAGTATGTGGTGTTCACAAAGTATCCTTTAATATGACTCTATCAGTATTTCCTAAAATGTTTTGTTCATTCTTATCAGTAAGATTTTTGGCATTTCCTCTCTACCAATGTATATTTCACTGGGCTCCAAAATCACTGCAGCTGGTGACTGCAGCCATGAAATTAAGACACTTGCTCCTTGGAAGAAAAGCTGTAACCAACCTTCTTGGAAGAAAAGTAATGACTAACCTAGACAGCATATTAAAAAGCAGAGACATTACTTTGCCAACAAAGGTCTGTCTAGTCAAAGCTATGCTTTTTCCAGTAGTCATGTATGGATGTGAGAGTTGGACCATAAAGAAAGCTGAGCACCAAAGAACTGATGCTTTTGAACTGTGGTGTTGGAGAAGACTCTTGAGAGTCCCTTCGACTGCAAGGAGATCAAACCAGTCGACCCTAAAGGAAATTAGTCCTGAATATTCATTAGAAGGACTGATGCTAAAGCTAAAGCTCCAATACTTTGGCCACCTGATGTGAAGAAATGACTCCTTAGAAAAGACCTGATGCTAGGAAAGACTGAAGATAGGAGGAGAAGGGGATGACGGAGGATGAGGTGGCTGGATAGCATTACCGACACGACGATGGACATGAGTTTGAACAAACTCCGAGAGTTGGTGATGGATAGGGAAGCCTGGTGTGCTGTAGTCCATGGGGTCACAAAGAGTGGGACATGACTGAGTGACTGAACTGAATGTATATTTCAACATTTATATATTATAGACATAGAACTATGCATGCATATATGTAAATTTTCAGTATATTTCAAAAGAATTATATAAATATACAATAAAGAAATATAGAAATAAATTAAAAATATATATAGAAATCAATATAGAAATATAGAATAAAGTTATTTTATATTTTAATTGAACAAGTTTTTTTAAATCTTGGAATAAAGATTTAAGATACAGTGATATAATGATTCAAAATTTTGTTTAGAGATTGTTTTTACATTCAGTTTATTTTGACTTTTAGTTTAAAATTGTTAGAACCAAAGTACATATCTCAAACAGACATGTAAATCCAACTGCCCTTTTGACCATTCTTACTAAATTTTGACTTCTTTCAAACCAATCTTCTGATTAGCTGATTTTTTGCTGAAACTTTCCTAGAACATTTCCAACTTTACTGATGTCAAAATCTCTTGCTTGAAAACTCATAAGAAGTTTAAAATGAGCAAAAAGCACACTGAAATCCTCCAGTGAGAAGGTCCACAGCAAAATTAAAAGCACAGATAAGAATGCTTAGAAAAGAATTTTCTATATTTCCAAATCTCCAGTATGGATAATACCATTATTGTGGTGACATTTTCATTTTCAACCACAAATTCATGTAAGGATAGAATTAAAGCATTTGATTAAAAATGACTTTTTCATTGTATTAGTTTTTTAAAAAATAGACTTTCTTTCACTCATTCTTAAGACGAAAATTATTTTTTTTCCAAAAGCACCTATTTATCACACTATTAAAAAATCACAGGAAGTTCAGCAAATTTGGACCTCTTCTCATAGAAAGGATGAACAGATAGATGGGTAGATACATAGATGAATGGACAGATATGTAGATGATAGACACACTTTATATATATGTATATATATATATGCTGTTTAATTACTTTTTAACATATCATATTAATATGACAATTTTAAAAGTCTGTTGACACTAAATACTAATAGAACTTCTCTATAGAATACAAAGTAATGGTCCCTCCACACTTCATTACAAAAGATTATGAAGATCCTATTACTTCTCTGATAGCTCAGATGGTAAAGCATCTGTCTGCGACCCGGATTCAATCCCTGGGTTGGGAAGATCCCTTGGAGAAGGAAATGGCAATCCACTCTAGTACTAGTGCCTGGAAAATCCCATGGACAGAGGAGCCTGGTAGGCTACAGTCCATGGGGTCGCAAAGAGTCGGACACGACTGAATGACTTTACATCACCACATAGATAATATGATACAAAAATCCACTTTACTGGCACTTGTAAACCAAAAGCCTTCCCCATTTGCCCATGATTTCTGCAGGGAACCCAGAAATTGACTCTGATTTCTGTCAGCAACTTGACATGTTGAGAAAGTGATGGCACAGCATAGACTTGTATATTAATATTAGTAAAGGTCACACTGCTGACTTTTATATAAAAATAGTTCAAATAAATTTGAGTAATTTTCCCCATGATTTTTGATATTACTGCACTGGAGTCTAGACTGCCTACATCAGACTCAACTCAGGTGTTTGTTAAAAATGAAGATCCTTGGCCCCTGGGGTCAGAATCCATGGGAGGTGGAACCCCAGGACCCAGGACTTAAAGGAACTCAGGAAGGGCAGAGTATGAGCCCCTCGGATGGCTCCAGAGTGCTCCCCTCCCCAAAACAGGTCCTTCTGCAATGTGAGCTGCAGACCTCCCGCCCAGAACTGAGTCTAGTTCACCACTTGGCTTCCCGAGGCAGGTGACTGCTCGACCAACGGAACAGGACAGAAGGGCCTTGTCCCCGCCAGCTTCCTGCTCAGCCCTAGCTGGCTCCATCACTCAGCTTCCTGTCTCGCGAAGCCAGCAGCCAGCTAAGATGCAGGATTGTCCTGAGAGCAGCGGGAGAGACCCCCAGGGATGAGATGATGGTATCGGAGTGAGATGGGAAGGGTGAGAAGGTGTAAGACAAAGGAGGGAGAGAGGGGAGGGGAGGGAGAGAGGGGAAGGGAGGCAAGGAAGAAAATGAAGAACAGGATGGCAGAGGAGGAAAAGAAGGGGAGGGAGAGAAAGAGAAGAGGAAGAAAGAGGAGGCGGGGAGGAGAGACAGAGAGGGGTGACCCAAGAAGCAAAGAAGTGCAGTCATAGTGGTTGATCAACCTGCTTGACGGAGAAGGCAATGGCACCCGACTCCAGTGCTCTTGCCTGGAGAATCCCTTGGATGGAGGAGCCTGGTGGGCTGCAGTCCATGGGGTCGCTAAGAGTCGGACACGACTGAAGTGACTTAGCAGCAGCGGCAGCAAGCTGCTTGTAAAAGAAACTTCTGGCTCCAGCTGCCTCCGTTTGAAGCTATGCTGGTCATACCTCAACTCCCCAGCTAAGATTTTAGGAATTGCCTTATTCACAAAACTGTGAGCAAAATGAAACAGTTGTTTTGAAAGACTAAGTCGTGGCGTTGGCTCAGGCAGCAATCAGTAGCCAATNTCTTTTGCTGGAGAGAGACTACTACATGCATTAATATTATAATCAATTGTTTAAGCTTACTGGAGTCCAGTATGTGGTGTTCACAAAGTATCCTTTAATATGACTCTATCAGTATTTCCTAAAATGTTTTGTTCATTCTTATCAGTAAGATTTTTGGCATTTCCTCTCTACCAATGTATATTTCACTGGGCTCCAAAATCACTGCAGCTGGTGACTGCAGCCATGAAATTAAGACACTTGCTCCTTGGAAGAAAAGCTGTAACCAACCTTCTTGGAAGAAAAGTAATGACTAACCTAGACAGCATATTAAAAAGCAGAGACATTACTTTGCCAACAAAGGTCTGTCTAGTCAAAGCTATGCTTTTTCCAGTAGTCATGTATGGATGTGAGAGTTGGACCGTAAAGAAAGCTGAGCACCGAAGAACTGATGCTTTTGAACTGTGGTGTTGGAGAAGACTCTTGAGAGTCCCTTCGACTGCAAGGAGATCAAACCAGTCGACCCTAAAGGAAATCAGTCCTGAATATTCATTAGAAGGACTGATGCTAACGCTAAAGCTCCAATACTTCGGCCACCTGATGTGAAGAAATGACTCCTTAGAAAAGACCTGATGCTAGGAAAGATTGAAGATAGGAGGAGAAGGGGATGACGGAGGATGAGGTGGCTGGATAGCATTACCGACACGACGATGGACATGAGTTTGAACAAACTCCGAGAGTTGGTGATGGATAGGGAAGCCTGGTGTGCTGTAGTCCATGGGGTCACAAAGAGTGGGACATGACTGAGTGACTGAACTGAATGTATATTTCAACATTTATATATTATAGACATAGAACTATGCATGCATATATGTAAATTTTCAGTATATTTCAAAAGAATTATATAAATATACAATAAAGAAATATAGAAATAAATTAAAAATATATATAGAAATCAATATAGAAATATAGAATAAAGTTATTTTATATTTTAATTGAACAAGTTTTTTTAAATCTTGGAATAAAGATTTAAGATACAGTGATATAATGATTCAAAATTTTGTTTAGAGATTGTTTTTACATTCAGTTTATTTTGACTTTTAGTTTAAAATTGTTAGAACCAAAGTACATATCTCAAACAGACATGTAAATCCAACTGCCCTTTTGACCATTCTTACTAAATTTTGACTTCTTTCAAACCAATCTTCTGATTAGCTGATTTTTTGCTGAAACTTTCCTAGAACATTTCCAACTTTACTGATGTCAAAATCTCTTGCTTGAAAACTCATAAGAAGTTTAAAATGAGCAAAAAGCACACTGAAATCCTCCAGTGAGAAGGTCCACAGCAAAATTAAAAGCACAGATAAGAATGCTTAGAAAAGAATTTTCTATATTTCCAAATCTCCAGTATGGATAATACCATTATTGTGGTGACATTTTCATTTTCAACCACAAATTCATGTAAGGATAGAATTAAAGCATTTGATTAAAAATGACTTTTTCATTGTATTAGTTTTTTAAAAAATAGACTTTCTTTCACTCATTCTTAAGACGAAAATTATTTTTTTTCCAAAAGCACCTATTTATCACACTATTAAAAAATCACAGGAAGTTCAGCAAATTTGGACCTCTTCTCATAGAAAGGATGAACAGATAGATGGGTAGATACATAGATGAATGGACAGATATGTAGATGATAGACACACTTTATATATATGTATATATATATATGCTGTTTAATTACTTTTTAACATATCATATTAATATGACAATTTTAAAAGTCTGTTGACACTAAATACTAATAGAACTTCTCTATAGAATACAAAGTAATGGTCCCTCCACACTTCATTACAAAAGATTATGAAGATCCTATTACTTCTCTGATAGCTCAGATGGTAAAGCATCTGTCTGCGACCCGGATTCAATCCCTGGGTTGGGAAGATCCCTTGGAGAAGGAAATGGCAATCCACTCTAGTACTAGTGCCTGGAAAATCCCATGGACAGAGGAGCCTGGTAGGCTACAGTCCATGGGGTCGCAAAGAGTCGGACACGACTGAATGACTTTACATCACCACATAGATAATATGATACAAAAATCCACTTTACTGGCACTTGTAAACCAAAAGCCTTCCCCATTTGCCCATGATTTCTGCAGGGAACCCAGAAATTGACTCTGATTTCTGTCAGCAACTTGACATGTTGAGAAAGTGATGGCACAGCATAGACTTGTATATTAATATTAGTAAAGGTCACACTGCTGACTTTTATATAAAAATAGTTCAAATAAATTTGAGTAATTTTCCCCATGATTTTTGATATTACTGCACTGGAGTCTAGACTGCCTACATCAGACTCAACTCAGGTGTTTGTTAAAAATGAAGATCCTTGGCCCCTGGGGTCAGAATCCATGGGAGGTGGAACCCCAGGACCCAGGACTTAAAGGAACTCAGGAAGGGCAGAGTATGAGCCCCTCGGATGGCTCCAGAGTGCTCCCCTCCCCAAAACAGGTCCTTCTGCAATGTGAGCTGCAGACCTCCCGCCCAGAACTGAGTCTAGTTCACCACTTGGCTTCCCGAGGCATGTGACTGCTCGACCAACGGAACAGGACAGAAGGGCCTTGTCCCCGCCAGCTTCCTGCTCAGCCCTAGCTGGCTCCATCACTCAGCTTCCTGTCTCGCGAAGCCAGCAGCCAGCTAAGATGCAGGATTGTCCTGAGAGCAGCGGGAGAGACCCCCAGGGATGAGATGATGGTATCGGAGTGAGATGGGAAGGGTGAGAAGGTGTAAGACAAAGGAGGGAGAGAGGGGAGGGGAGGGAGAGAGGGGAAGGGAGGCAAGGAAGAAAATGAAGAACAGGATGGCAGAGGAGGAAAAGAAGGGGAGGGAGAGAAAGAGAAGAGGAAGAAAGAGGAGGCGGGGAGGAGAGACAGAGAGGGGTGACCCAAGAAGCAAAGAAGTGCAGTCATAGTGGTTGATCAACCTGCTTGACGGAGAAGGCAATGGCACCCGACTCCAGTGCTCTTGCCTGGAGAATCCCTTGGATGGAGGAGCCTGGTGGGCTGCAGTCCATGGGGTCGCTAAGAGTCGGACACGACTGAAGTGACTTAGCAGCAGCGGCAGCAAGCTGCTTGTAAAAGAAACTTCTGGCTCCAGCTGCCTCCGTTTGAAGCTATGCTGGTCATACCTCAACTCCCCAGCTAAGATTTTAGGAATTGCCTTATTCACAAAACTGTGAGCAAAATGAAACAGTTGTTTTGAAAGACTAAGTCGTGGCGTTGGCTCAGGCAGCAATCAGTAGCCAATGGGGGCAAGGAGTAACCACTCTGCAACTACTTCAGCTCTTGAAGGGACACTGTCCTGCCCCCCACAGGTGGGCATGTCAAGCCCACCCTCCCCTGGGGTCAGCACTCTCATCCCCATCTCACCATCCACCCCGGCTCCCCTTGCTCAGCTGAGCAGAACCAGACCTGGGGCAGGNAGAGTCTCAGCTTTAGCATCAGTCCTTCCAATGAATATTCAGGACTGATTTCCTAGGATAGACTGGTTGGATCTTGCAGTCCAAGGGACTCTCAAGAGTCTTCTCCAAACCACAGTTCAAAAGCATCAATTCTTTGGCACTCAGCTTTCCTTACAGTTGGTTCAGATTTAACTTATATTCTTTCTAAAGGACAGAACTACCTGGTTTTAGGGCTTCCCTGGTGGCTCAGATGGTAAAAAAATCTGCCTGTGATGCAGGAGACTTGGGTTTGATCCCTGGATCGGGAAGATCCCCTGGAGAAGGAAACGGCAACCCACTCCAGTATTCTTATCTGGAGAACCCCATGGGTAGCGGAGCCTGGTGGGCTATAGTTCATGAGATCGCAAAGAGTTGGACATCACTTATCAACTAACATACATACACAAACACCTGGTTTCAATGTGACTTTCAAATGAGTTCTTTGCGATCTGCATTTATAAGCCAAGTAGGTTTCTCAGAGCTAATTGGCTCCCTCAACCAATGGTAATGTTTATTACAAACAGAACCAAATCACACTTTGTGACCCAAATCAGGCTTTAGACCCAGTGCTCTAAAGAGAGTCTCTTTTCTCAAAGCATAGACAGATTATAGGCAGTAAATTCATAAGCTTCAGGAGTCTCAATTAAGTATACACTGGCATTATAATCTACCTTGAAAAGTTTTAACGTTAACATCAGAAAAAATTAAAATAATTTTAATCAAGCCCTTACAACTTGTCACTATCACTGTGACAAGGGATAAATCTCACCGACTAGTTTAAGTCAAAAGATTGGCCACATCAGTCTTCAAGGCCAACCTCTTCCAGTCTCCCTCTGCTCTACCTACATATGAATTTCTTCTCTACAGGTCTGTGTCAAATATCCCTTCGCCTCACTCTTCAAAGGACAGTTATGAATGCATTTAAGGCTATGTTGCTGTTGTGGTTCAGTCACTAAATCATGTGTGACTCTGTGACCTGAGGGACTGCATCACACGAGGCTCCTCTGTCCTCCACTATCTCCCGGAGTTTGCTCAAATTCATGTCCATTCATTCAGTGATGCTAGCTAAACATCTCATCCTCTGCTGCCCACTTCTCCTTTTGCCTCTAATCTTTCCCAGCATCAGGGTCTTTCCCAATGAGTTTGCTCTTCACATCATGTGTCCCAAGTATTGAAGCTTCAGCAACCATCCTTCCAATGAGTATTCAGAATCGATTTATTATTTATGGCTTATCCATATAATTCAAGGTAACCTACCCATCTCAAGATTTCTAATTTTACTACATTTTTGTCATAATCAGTTAACATTCACAGGTTTCAAAGATTAGGTCATGGGGATCAATTTTCAACCTGCCACAGCATGTCACTGGCAATACTGCCAAAATCACAGAGAGTAGGTTCTGATAATCCCAGAAGAAAAATCAACAAGCAAGACAGTGACAGATGACCTGTATGGGTGAAAATGTGAGCTCTTTAGTTAACCCTCCTGATATTAATTCTCAGGATACTAGGAAGTCATTAGCGTGAACCCTTCAACAATGTGAGGGGTGAAGCACAGACCCCTGTGTAGTCAAAGATCATGGGGTAACTTTACAGTTGACCCTCTGCATTCATGCTTTTGTATCCTCAGATTCAGTCATGCAGTACTGCTGCACATATTTACTGAGGAAAAGAACCCAAACGTAAGTGAACCTGTACATTTCAAACCCATGCGGTTCCAGGGCCCACTGCATGTATTTGAACCAGCAAAGAAGTCAAATGGAATCTCAAACCTGGTGTTTGGTCAGACTAAGAAGCAGACAGTGGTAGAAACAGTATTTAATTTCACTCTCATTTTTATGCTCTGGGCTGTTTCTCAGAGCAGATTTGCAATGGCCATCAAGGCACCAGCCTGGACCACAGACAGCTCAGCTGTGGTGACAGCAACATCAGTCAGCATCTAGACAAAGGCGAAGCTTTAGACTCCAGGCAGAAGCAGCTGGAGCCCAGGTGAGAAATCTGAAGTCCCGCGCCGGCCCTGGAGGGAAGCTTATTGAGGGTGGGAAAGAAGACCCTTACCCATTCTCTCAGCATTTCTTCTCTGACTTTCCTGCTAAGTTTACGCTGAGAAGAGATGTGCTGTGTGCTGCCCACTCTTTGTGACCCCATGGNCATCAGTCAGCATCTAGACAAAGGCGAAGCTTTAGACTCCAGGCAGAAGCAGCTGGAGCCCAGGTGAGAAATCTGAAGTCCTGCGCCGGCCCTGGAGGGAAGATTATTGAGGGTGGGAAAGAAGACCCTTACCCATTCTCTCAGCATTTCTTCTCTGACTCTCCTGCTAAGTTCACGCTGAGAAGAGATGAGCTGTGTGCTGCCCACTCTTTGTGACCCCATGGACTATAGCCCATGAGGCTCGCCTGTCCATGGGATTCTCCAGGTAAGAATACTGGAGGGGGTAGCCATGCCCTCCACCAAGAAGCTAACTGGCTCAGTGGTAAAGAATCCACCTGCCAATGCAGGAGACACGGGTGCGACCCCTGGCAGGGGGCAGGGTGGGGGTAGATCCCCTGGAGAAGGAAATGGCAACCCCTCCAGTTTTCTTGCCTGGGAAACCCCATGGAGAAAGGACTGTGCTGGGCTAAAGCCCACATGGTCACAAAAGAGTCAGACACAACTCAGCAACTACACAACAACAACAGGCAGCTAACTAGAACATGGCAAGAGGGGCTGAGATCAGACTTCTCTTCCTTCGTGAGTCTGTCTAAATTTATTAGCTTTTGATGATACTAGAAATAATGTGTGTGTGTATATATATATATGGCATACAATTATGAAAATTACAGTAAAGAACAAAAAGGAGAATCCAAGTCACCCACCACATACAGATGAGTACTAGTTAATTCATTTCAGATACAACATATAAATTAAAGAAGGAAAATAATTTGAAATCAAATTGAAGGAATGTTTAAATTTCATATTTCTTCACCATACATGTAAACTGCTAAAATATTCCTAAAAGGAATATATTTTGAAAAAAAAAATGTTGTAGACATGTTTATGATGAGGTCATCAAGGTTGCTGTCTATTTTTTAACCACATAGTCCTTTACAGAACATGTTTATTTTGCCAAGTAGTAAAACTTGGATCAGTTATTTAAGAATCAGAAGAAACAAGCTTTTAAAAACTTGTTCTTGACAATTATAAATTTTAACAAATCCTATAAAAATATTTTGAAATGGATCCAACTTTAAAATCTAAGCTTGTTTTTAGCTTGATTCTCAAAGTAATATAGAAGAGAGATGATGAGAATTTATCAAGCAAAAATCCCATTCATAAAAGACAAATCACTTTTTGGGGAAAGATAAATATTGAAAATTGATCATGTCACTAATTAAAATAAATCCTAGAAATTATGCACAAATAAAGACTGCAGTCTTATGTACATCCATATTTGTTGCTTTTAGTTCTTCACAATAAATATCATCTTATTTGATTTTATCTGGTATATATATATATATTCTTGTTTTTAGAAAAGTTTGTTTTGTTTTTAAATGTTTTATGTTTGTTTTACATTTATATTTGTTATATGTTATATTCATGTTTAAATTTTGCTTATATCCCACTTTCAAAAAGTTTGTTTTATATTTGAAGTATATGCTTATATATTCATTATATATCTTTGTTTTCCTATCAAACTTCAAACAGCATTTCTGCTTTTCCTTTTGATAAAAACAATCATCATACAAGTAACTACTTTCCAACTGTTATTAATCTTGTGACTTAGATAAAAATTCCTACTTTCTTCTTAAAGTCATTTTAATGGAATTTTTTGTATATTTTTGGTGAACTGTCTATATGAGACATTATATTTTTAATTCTATGAATTCTTTCTTGATAATGGTTTTCTCTTTTCCATGGCAGCCTTTTCATGCTTTATAGATAGAGTATCTTTCCTTATGTTATTTTTTAAAACTAAAGCTAAACAAGTACTTAATTTATAAAGACATCTACAAGGCTTAGCACAGAATACCAAAGAAAGCTCTCTATTTTGTGGTTGATAAACTATTTGTTCTACAGAAGAACTTCCAGCTGTTTCACTGCTCTATTTTGGCATTTATCTCCAAATCTCAAAATGATATGGTTTCACTGCTGTTTTGATTGCTTCAGCTAAAAATATCATTTAGTGCCTTTTTTTTCTCAACTTATCCCTCTCCCCCATCTACACACACACATCCTTCCATCCCCACTTTCTCATTATGGATTTATTATAATTCTGCTTTGAAACTCAGGGTTTACATATTCATGACTATGATAGTATCATAGATGTATACTCACACACATTTACAGATGTGCCATGGAATAAGATATACTTCTCAAAACAATTAGATTCTTTCTTCATGGAGATAACATTGGTTACCTCTTTTCTTAGTTTGGACTAGTATAACAAAATACCAATGACTGGGTGCCTATAAAGAACAGAAGATTATTTCTCCCAGTTCTACGAGCTGAGAAGTCCAAGATCAAGGTGCTGGCAGATTAGGTGTTCAGTGAAGGCAAGATTCCTGGTTCATACACGATAGAAGAGGAAAGGGATCTCTCTGGGGTCTCATGTGTAAGGTGACTAATTCTGTTCATGAGAGCTTTGATCTCATGACCTGTTCTTCAGTGAGCCATTGCTTGTTAAGTAGCATATTGTGTAGACTTCCTGCCTGTACTGTTTGCAGCTTTGTGTGTGTGTGTGTGTGTGTGTGTGTGTGTGTGTGTGGTCGATTCGTATCCTGTAGCAATGTGGTCGAAAAGGAAGTTTGATGTGATTTCAATTTTCTTAAATTTACTGAGGTCCAGCATGTGATCTACCCTGGAGAATGCTCCATATGCACTTGAAAAGAATGAGCATTCTGCTGCTTTTAGATGGAATGCTCTATAAATACCAATTAAGTCTATCTGGTCTAATGTGTCATTTAAGGTCTATGCTGTCTATTGATCTTCTGTCTAAATGATCCGTCCATTGATGTAAGTGGGATGTTAAAGTCCCCCACTATTATTGTGTTAATTGTGTTAACTGTCGACTTCTTTTATGTTTGCTAACATGTGCCTTATATATCATGGTGCTCCTATACTGGGTACATATATATTTGCAGTTGTTATATCTTTTTCTTGAATTGATCCCTTGATCATTATGTAGTGCCTTTCT
Source organism: Raphicerus campestris (assembly GCA_006410735.1). Classification (NCBI taxonomy): domain Eukaryota; kingdom Metazoa; phylum Chordata; class Mammalia; order Artiodactyla; family Bovidae; genus Raphicerus; species Raphicerus campestris. The sequence goes on along the minus strand of SJYW01034766.1, from coordinate 2,944 downwards.
TTGTCTTTTGTAATAGTCTTTATTTTAAAGTCTATTTGGTCTGTTAGGTCTTTCATTTGTGACTACACTCCTCTTTGCTAAAATATCTGTTGTCTTCTCTTTCTGAGCAGTAGTCTACCAGAGGCTTGCCTCTTCCTAAAGCTCGGGTAGTTTTATCTTCAGTCTCATTTTATTAGTTCTTGCGGGCGTGTAACATTAAAAATATACATCTTACATTCTCAAAGTCATATGTCAGAAAAGGACTGAAGTGATCCTGAGTGTTCAGTCTTATTTCTCACTGAATAGCTACAATATTTTCTTGATTCTCACTCTTTATAATATTTGCAGTTTCTTTAATATCTTATATACCTTGGACTATTACCGATTCATCTGAAGCAATTAGTGTTCATTGTTCATCATGTTTTGTACTGCAGTTTTCTCTGTTCTTATATTTTTCCAAATTTCCAAAATTTTGTTTCTCAAAAAAGCTTGCATTTCTAGAATTCTTTGAATTGATGAATTTATGTCCTTTTAACTTCATTTAAATGCTATGTTTTGAAGGATGGAAGATCACTACATGGGTTCTCTCTACCTTCTTAAACCAGAAGTGGGTGGCTATACTTTGAGACTACTTTTGAGTTCAATATTCCTTTATTAAAATGATAATTAAAATTTTTCAGCAACAGACTTTACAAGATCTTTGCCCTGTAAGTATTAGCACATTCTATACATAGTTATACTCATTTTCTCATGAAATAGACTGCTTCTAATAGGAACTATAATAGGGCAACTTGCCTCTCTCCCTTCTGGAAAACATGTAATCAATGAGTGATATCTCCCAAAACATGAACAGGGTTCAATAGGGTTGAACTTCAAGCGTTAAACTGTACAATCAGCCCACATAAAATCTTAACAGATATATTCCATGCTTTGAAAGAGGATGAGTAGCCTCCAGGTTAGTAAGAAATGCTGCAAATAGATTAAATATTGTAACCTAATGAAGAAGTATTATATAGTCTCTAACATGCTACCTATGGGAGAGCAACAAAAGGAGAGTTTGATGGGCATATATTAAATCAAGGTAGAGCCCATTACAGCTCAATCCACAGCTACTTTCTCAACTTCATCCCAGTTACTGAGCAAATTCAGGATGACAAATAGCTCACATGTGAAAGAATCACCAGGAATTTGAGTCCATTCAATCCAGAAAATGGTAGGCCAAAGTGACACATTTTTTCATCTATCATTCTCCCTTGCTATTTTTCTTTGGCTCCTTAGAAACTAAGAGACTTCAGCTTCCAGAATGTATAATCTCTCACCTAAATAAAAAACTCATTACTTAAATTTGAAACAAAGGCTTTTCCTGGTACATTAGTTTATCTGTTTGGGTCGGCTTTTTGGGAGAGACACTCATAATTAGGAAAAAGAAAGCAGATCAGAGAATTCTGAGCATGCTCCTCATTCAATAGCTATGTCAGGTAGTGGGCCCTCTTCTGAAATAGAAACAGAAATGCATTTTTGGTAAACGAAACGGCCTGTCCATTTGTCTGCCGCCTGCGATCATCAGACAGTGTTTGCTGTTGACTTACACAAACTTCCTGACCTCATTTCATGAAATGAAATAATCCACATGACTAAGAAAAATATGTATGCATCTTCAATTTAGTTTTTGAGGCTGCAAGTGAAACATAAATTTGGAAGTGGATATGAGAATTATTAAAAATCATGGCATGTACAATACAACAGAATGCATTCAATAATCAATATGTCCTACATTTTTTTCAGGGATATAAAAAAATTTTGCTTCCTTGGTGATGGAGACCAGTGTCAGTATAGTCAGGGTCTAGAACATTAGAAGCTGAAGTGAGATACCTAAACTACCGAGTGATGCATTCTACACTGAGTGCCCTAGCACCCCATCCAGCTCTCCTCACAGGCCAGAGAACCATCCTCTGGCTGCTGGCAGTGTTGACAGCTCCAGACTCAGGCTACCCCCATCTCTGGAGAACTGCTTTTGGCTGATGAGAGCCACTCTACCAGGAGACTCACAACCACCCCACCTCCCCACCAAATGAAAAACCTGTTGCTAAAGACTGAAGGACAAGGTGGCAGTTGCATAAATCATCAAACCCTTGCTTCAAAGGGCACCTACTGAGATTCCATCCATATTTTGGAATTCCCTTGGAAACAGGCTGATGCTGGACCCCAGCTGAGAGCAAAGGCTTATCTTGTTTCTTTATCTGCCATATACCTCATCCCTCCATGTGCTGAGAACATAACCTCAATAAAGCACAGGCATATGGATCCTTGTGTCAGACTGTCAGGGAACTCAGCTTAAATCCACGTAAAAATTATAATTATAAATAAACAATAATGTCTACTGTAGGCTAGCAGGCAACCACAGGTGATGCAACATTACTCACATTGTAATGAGTACAATAGTGTTTTACTGATTAAGAGACTGTCATCTGGGACCAATGTGCATGCACGCATGCTGGGAGCCAGGGTGAGGAACTCCGCCCATGGCAAAGGTCATGAGGAAGGAGGCTCGGCATACGCAAAGGCATGATCAAGCCTCAAGAAACCCCCTGTTCCCGAGCATCTATCCCCGTAGCCAGAGTCTATCTAGAAATTATTAGTATAGTGGGTTGATTAGGAATTATATTGGCGAAGGGTTTTTTCATTTGTTGTGCCAATAATTGCTGCTAATTCCATGTCCTGGGTGTGAAAAGGGTGTCTCAGGTCAAACCTCTGCTGACAGACTAGCTTGTGTGACAGGATATCCACACTCCTGCCACTACGCACATGACTGTTTACTACCTCTCAACCATAAATAGCACAGAGAGTTCTGGAGTATTTTGAGATTCTTAATTAGCATAGGGCTTATCTCATTGTTGAATCAATGATTGCCACCAGGCCTCCATATCCTTAGGCACCTGGGAATATATTAATCAATGTATTTGGA